>OX155961.1:6604546-6614546 GCA_944548615.1 Micropterix aruncella | reverse complement strand
ATAAGGTTTGTAAAGAAATCCGTTTATAGGATGATGTTTTTATTTAAAATAAAATTAGTAAAAGCTACTTATAAAGTAGCGAAGGAAATCCCAGCTTGTATTGGGAAATGCTTATGTTTGAATGAGATATACTTACGGATGTGCACGACTTTCGACGGTGCAATGTAAGTTTAAAGGTCCTTTTGCAGTCGACTAACGATCACTATTCATCCATATATCTCATAAATAGGGCTTATCCTTATGCAACACAAAATGCCTTCAATTGAGACGAATTAAGCGAAAAAATAAAAAATTAAACTATTGATCACTTCGGCAAAGCCGTTTTCTAAATGAAAGTGACATTACGAAATAATTCAAATTTCGAATGCTACCAACATTTAAAATATGATACAATTGGCTGAGTTTGTTATCAACGAGCCATTAAATCGAAATAAAAATAAAAAAACCTCCATATGCTCAATGAAATGAAAGAAGAAACTTCAATCTTAATTTCTGGCAGAGGAGTTTATAATAAAGATTGTATAATGTTATCAAAATAGGGTAAACCTATATAAAATTGTATAATATTAAAAAATTGTAAAGAAATATTATAGAAAACAGTATAATATTGTTATATTTGATAAGGTTTGTAAAGAAATCCGTTTATAGGATGATGTTTTTATTTAAAATAAAATTAGTAAAAGCTACTTATAAAGTAGCGAAGGAAATCCCAGCTTGTATTGGGAAATGCTTATGTTTGAATGAGATATACTTACGGATGTGCACGACTTTCGACGGTGCAATGTAAGTTTAAAGGTCCTTTTGCATTCGACTAACGATCACTATTCATCCATATATCTCATAAATAGGGCTTATCCTTATGCAACACAAAATGCCTTCAATTGAGACGAATTAAGCGAAAAAATAAAAAATTAAACTATTGATCACTTCGGCAAAGCCGTTTTCTAAATGAAAGTGACATTACGAAATAATTCAAATTTCGAATGCTACCAACATTTAAAATATGATACAATTGGCTGAGTTTGTTATCAACGAGCCATTAAATCGAAATAAAAATAAAAAAACCTCCATATGCTCAATGAAATGAAAGAAGAAACTTCAATCTTAATTTCTGGCAGAGGAGTTTATAATAAAGATTGTATAATGTTATCAAAATAGGGTAAACCTATATAAAATTGTATAATATTAAAAAATTGTAAAGAAATATTATAGAAAACAGTATAATATTGTTATATTTGATAAGGTTTGTAAAGAATCCGTTTATAGGATGATGTTTTTATTTAAAATAAAATTAGTAAAAGCTACTTATAAAGTAGCGAAGGAAATCCCAGCTTGTATTGGGAAATGCTTATGTTTGAATGAGATATACTTACGGATGTGCACGACTTTCGACGGTGCAATGTAAGTTTAAAGGTCCTTTTGCAGTCGACTAACGATCAACTATTCATCCATATAGCTCATAAATAGGGCTTATCCTTATGCAACACAAAATGCCTTCAATTGAGACGAATTAAGCGAAAAAATAAAAAATTAAACTATTGATCACTTCGGCAAAGCCGTTTTCTAAATGAAAGTGACATTACGAAATAATTCAAATTTCGAATGCTACCAACATTTAAAATATGATACAATTGGCTGAGTTTGTTATCAACGAGCCATTAAATCGAAATAAAAATAAAAAAACCTCCATATGCTCAATGAAATGAAAGAAGAAACTTCAATCTTAATTTCTGGCAGAGGAGTTTATAATAAAGATTGTATAATGTTATCAAAATAGGGTAAACCTATATAAAATTGTATAATATTAAAAAATTGTAAAGAAATATTATAGAAAACAGTATAATATTGTTATATTTGATAAGGTTTGTAAAGAAATCCGTTTATAGGATGATGTTTTTATTTAAAATAAAATTAGTAAAAGCTACTTATAAAGTAGCGAAAGAAATCCCAGCTTGTATTGGGAAATGCTTATGTTTGAATGAGATATACTTACGGATGTGCACGACTTTCGACGGTGCAATGTAAGTTTAAAGGTCCTTTTGCAGTCGACTAACGATCACTATTCATCCATATATCTCATAAATAGGGCTTATCCTTATGCAACACAAAATGCCTTCAATTGAGACGAATTAAGCGAAAAAATAAAAAATTAAACTATTGATCACTTCGGCAAAGCCGTTTTCTAAATGAAAGTGACATTAAGAAATAATTCAAATTTCGAATGCTACCAACATTTAAAATATGATACAATTGGCTGAGTTTGTTATCAACGAGCCATTAAATCGAAATAAAAATAAAAAATACGTGTGGCACTCTGGGACTGCCACGGTAAAGCTATTGCATAGCATTTTTAACAACTTATGCAATTATAATTATTTATTTATTTTATTTTTTCTGATATCAGATAACTGCGCTCTATCGGAAAACGTTGAAATAATTCCGAATCATTTGCGGCTGCGGAAGCAAATGATTCGGAATAATTTAAACGTCTTTCGATAGAGCGCCGCGCACGAATTTTTTATTCAATAAAGCAAAAAAAAACGAATTATTCGAAAAAAATCGTAGATAAAAAGATAGATAATTAAATTATCTTTAAAATGGTGCAGGTTTCATAATAATACGCCAGATAGTATTTGCGTAGTAGTCGTTTTTGTGTTCGGTTAGACCTAATTTCACAAATTAATTACACTATGTAATATAAACAAAATCTAAAATATTCAAAGCTAAGAATATTAGAAAAATGTTCTTGTTTAACATATATTTTTTTCGAATCGTAATCAGTACTCGTTTAAACGTGATTATCAGTTTAAAATCATTAATTTTCGTTAAGAAATTTCTTCATTCGGTCGCCGCGCTGGCCTAGGCCCGCGATAAAAGCTATGCAATAGCTTAAAAAACTATATAATTAAGATTACCTGCAGTATTGTTTTCAAAATACTTTCATGTTTACTGGTCGACATTTTCAAGTCTCTATTCCACCACAGTCTGTCGCAAATAATACAAGAATGACCAAATAAATTACTCGTAAAGTCTTTATAAAAATCAATATGACTTGTACTGTGTTTATGATAATTTGTGTAAACTGGAATAGTACCATCAACAATAAAATCCATAATTTTTTCACCAATTCGATTTTCTCTATCAATCTCAATTTCATTTTCATGATTGTTATGGTTATCTTCGGTAGGATCTTCATTATAATTGTCACGCAATAGTTGAATATTGGCATCAACATGGGCTTTATTTTGGGTAGCGTCTTGTATTGTCTCCAATAAATCTGATACTTCATAAAAAGGTGTGAAATGTTGGTCACGAAGATGAAGATGAATCCAGTTTTGTGTATCATTCGCTTTAAAATGACAAAAGATAGTGTCTTGATGCGTTGTAGTTATGTTGTAAAAACAATAATGTACACAAACATTTTGATTGTACATTTTTGAAAATAAGTACAAACAATCCAAATCTCCGTAATCATTCGTGCTTGATAGAATTTTATATGCTTCTTGCGGATTGTGGCAGCAGTTTAAATAGGGTGAATCGCGTAACTGATTTCTCAATTCACAAGTCTCAATTTGAAGTTGCAAAACACTTATGAGCGAGTGGAATAGACAATTACCATCGCCAGGAATTCCTGTGTTCCTGTATAGAATAACTTCGGGAGTAATGCATTCATTACGCTTTTCATAAATTTGAAGTTGTTGGCTGTGAAATTGATTTTCTTGTAGCGTTACATTTTCTATATTTTCAACAGCTCTACATTGCACGACATTCTCTTCATTACTGTCCAATTTTTGTCTTTTCCTGTGAAAAAGAAGTAGAATGTCAAGTTCGAAATTCAAAGCACAATACAAAATTTCGAAATTTTAATTCGAATTGCGATATTATCGAAATTTAATCGAAATTCCGAATTTCAAATGTCAAAATGTCAAGTTCGAAATTTGAAGTAGAATGAATATTAAGTTCGAAATTTGAAGTAGAATGTCCAGTTAGAAATTCGAAGTAAAATGTCAAGTTCGAAATTCGACGTAGAATTTCAAGTTCGAAATTCGAAGTAAAATATCAAGTTCGAAATTCGAAGTAAAATGTCAAGTTCGAAATTCAACGTAGAATTTCAAGTTCGAAATTCGATGTAGAATGTCAAGTTCGAAATTCGAAGTAAATATCAAGTTCGAAATTCGAAGTAAAATGTCAAGTTCAAAATTCGACGTAGAATTTCAAGTTCGAAATTCGAAGTAGAATATCAAGTTCGAAATTCGAAGTAGAATGTCAAGTTCAAAATTCGAAGCACAATTTCAAGTTTGAAATTCGAAGTACAATTTCAAGTTCGAAATAGCATTCCAAGTTCGAAATTAGAAGTAGTAGAAATTAGAAAAGAAAAGGTTTAAAAACTGACAAATTTAAAAAAAAGACTGTCTACCTACAGCGTTAGAGTCAGTCAGTGAGTCAGATATGCGCCTAACTATGTTATAAGTAGAATTATTATGATTACTATTAGATTTTTGGCTAAAAACCACAAAATGATCTTATTGCCACAAATATGTACAACCCCCTCCAACCAAAGTATAATTTACGTCATACTACGAAAATCACGAATGAAATTTTGTCGCTTTATGAATGAATTTAGCAAATCGACGGTTCAACTTATACTTATGTGTAGGTACTTTTACCCGTAGGTTTCATATTGAAATCGACCCTAAATCGATTTTCAAAATCAATATTCAAGTTTGATCTGTAATCACGTCAGTTTATGAAATAAATGACGTATTTTCTTTTATAACTGTTAATTAGTTAACTTGTTGCACGAAGCCTATTCGTCTAGTCACATGTGACGTCAGGCAAGGAACGTCAGAGCAGAGAAATGGTAATAATATACACGTAATAATACACGTTACTTACCTTAATAATCTATTTTTCTCCAGTATACGGCGTTTATGTTGTAAAAATTTTGATTTCCTGGCCATTTTGTTTTTTTAATAACGTAATTTATTTCGTCTTCTTTCGGAACACAATGTCAGAATCCTACCGTAACAGTGCGGTCAATGATCGCCGCGGTCATACTGTATTAATTCAATTTATTTCTGATATCAGATAACTGCCCTCTATCGGTAAACGTTGAAATTATTCCGAATCATATGGGGCTGGGGAATCAAATGATTCGGAATAATTCCGATAGAGCGCCGCTCACGAATGTTATTCAATAAAGCAACAAAACCGGATATTATTCTTTTATTCTTGACTATTCGAAAAAAATCGTAGATAAAAAGATAGATAATTAAATTATCTTTAAAATGGTGCAGGTTTCATAATAATACGCCAGATAGTCTTTGCGTAGTAGTCGTTTTTGTGTTCGGTTAGACCTAATTTCACAAATTAATTACACTATGTAATATAAACAAAATATAAAATATTCAAAGCTAAGAATATTAGTAAAATGTTCTTGTTTAACATATATTTTTTCCGAATCGTAAGCAGTACTCGTTTAGACGTAATTATCAGTTTAAAATCATTAATTTTCGTTAAGAAATTTCTTCATTCGGTCGCCGCGCTGGGCTAGGCCCGCGATAAAAGCTATGCAATAGCTTAAAAACCTCCATATGCTCAATGAAATGAAAGAAGAAACTTCAATCTTAATTTCCCCCAGAGGAGTTTATAATAAAGATTGTATAATGTTATCAAAATAGGGTAAACCTATATAAAATTGTATAATATAAAAAAATTGTAAAGAAATATTATAGAAAACAGTATAATATTGTTATATTTGATAAGGTTTGTAAAGAAATCCGTTTATAGGATGATGTTTTTATTTAAAATAAAATTAGTAAAAGCTACTTATAAAGTAGCGAAGGAAATCCCAGCTTGTATTGGGAAATGCTTATGTTTGAATGAGATATACTTACGGATGTGCACGACTTTCGACGGTGCAATGTAAGTTTAAAGGTCCTTTTGCAGTCGACTAACGATCACTATTCATCCATATATCTCATAAATAGGGCTTATCCTTATGCAACACAAAATGCCTTCAATTGAGACGAATTAAGCGAAAAAATAAAAAATTAAACTATTGATCACTTCGGCAAAGCCGTTTTCTAAATGAAAGTGACATTACGAAATAATTCAAATTTCGAATGCTACCAACATTTAAAATATGATACAATTGGCTGAGTTTGTTATCAACGAGCCATTAAATCGAAATAAAAATAAAAAAACCTCCATATGCTCAATGAAATGAAAGAAGAAACTTCAATCTTAATTTCTGGCAGAGGAGTTTATAATAAAGATTGTATAATGTTATCAAAATAGGGTAAACCTATATAAAATTGTATAATATTAAAAAATTGTAAAGAAATATTATAGAAAACAGTATAATATTGTTATATTTGATAAGGTTTGTAAAGAAATCCGTTTATAGGATGATGTTTTTATTTAAAATAAAATTAGTAAAAGCTACTTATAAAGTAGCGAAGGAAATCCCAGCTTGTATTGGGAAATGCTTATGTTTGAATGAGATATACTTATGGATGTGCACGACTTTCGACGGTGCAATGTAAGTTTAAAGGTCCTTTTGCAGTCGACTAACGATCACTATTCATCCATATATCTCATAAATAGGGCTTATCCTTATGCAACACAAAATGCCTTCAATTGAGACCAATTAAGCGAAAAAATAAAAAATTAAACTATTGATCACTTCGGCAAAGCCGTTTTCTAAATGAAAGTGACATTACGAAATAATTCAAATTTCGAATGCTACCAACATTTAAAATATGATACAATTGGCTGAGTTTGTTATCAACGAGCCATTAAATCGAAATAAAAATAAAAAAACCTCCATATGCTCAATGAAATGAAAGAAGAAACTTCAATCTTAATTTCTGGCAGAGGAGTTTATAATAAAGATTGTATAATGTTATCAAAATAGGGTAAACCTATATAAAATTGTATAATATTAAAAAATTGTAAAGAAATATTATAGAAAACAGTATAATATTGTTATATTTGATAAGGTTTGTAAAGAAATCCGTTTATAGGATGATGTTTTTATTTAAAATAAAATTAGTAAAAGCTACTTATAAAGTAGCGAAGGAAATCCCAGCTTGTATTGGGAAATGCTTATGTTTGAATGAGATATACTTACGGATGTGCACGACTTTCGACTCATTTATGAACGTATATTACACATAATGTTATAACAATCCCTCCCTTCCATTTCCATTCCCCTATTGTACTTATACATTTAAATTTAGAAATGCTTCTTTTTCCTTTTTTCCTTTTTTCTTAAAAAAGGTTATAAAATTATTATCTTTTAAATAGGTGCTTTATATTATTTGCTAATTTAAAATATATTAATGTCTATAGTAATGTTAATTTATAAAATGTTTTTTTATATAATGAATATGCTGTATAGATTTAGCTAATAAAAAAATTTCAATAAATAAAAACCTACAAACGAAGCAAGTTAGAGGGAATTTTCGAGATATCTCTTATACTAATTTTCAAACGCACATATTATGGGTACCACTATTTAATGAAAATAAATAAAATAATCAAATCAAATAAATCCAAAATCCAATTACTCAAAATATTTTTATTGTTTTGTACAAAAATTTCGCTTAGTGTACACGTGTCCTCAGCCGTCTACCCACTCCCTTTGTTCTAAGACTGCAATTACACATCTTGCGCGATTGAAAGAAACGGTCAGTGTGCATGAAGCCTCTGTGAATGGATACGGAAAGAATTTCTAAAGGTGCAGTTTAGTTTGAGGACTCTTTATTGCACAATAGAAATTTCTTCAATGGCGGAGTGTTTGCAACGAAAACGAACACTTTCAGGTCAACGGATATATCGTTAAGAGAGGGTGTGGTTATTCTGACAATTAAGGGCAGGAAAAGTATACTGACAATAAGTTACTTTTGAAATAATAGAATAGAATAGACTAGAATTAAATAACTTTATCGTGCTTAAGAAAGCCGCATGATGACTTATTTTTTATCAGTGATTCCCAAAGTGGTCTACATGGACCCCCAGGGGTCGATTTCGACTCGCAGGGGATCAACGTAAGCGAAAAAAAAACGGGGTCCAGGAGATGCAAATGGGGGTCCATGTTAGTGGACTCCATCTAGGCAGGTCACCTAAGCATTCAGGCGATCCGTTAATGTCGTATCACTTCTTAAACAGATTTTGTATACAGCATAGTATTTTTAAACGTCACAAGTTTCACGGAATGAAATCAAGACTCAACTCAAATTACATCACTAGTCGATTGAAGAAGCCAGCGCACATGACTAACGAGGGAAGGTGCGAATGAGATATGTGAAAAAAAATGCGCTTCAATGGGTATCCGTGCGAACGAGTAGGATTTATATAAACGCGCCACATGAATGAGCAAACGAGATAGTGCTACATGTGCACTTATGTGCAGCTTTCCCAAATGCTTCGTACTTCAAGGTCGTGGACGCTTAGAAATGAACAAATACAAATTGTACATATTTTATTTTTTTACAACTGTCCACATTACCAAAAGCCCTATGTAGGCGATCCTACTGTTCCAGGTGTTAAAAAACTTCTAATGTTAGTTAGTTAAGGAAAATTCAGGTAGAGGGTCTACGGAAAACATCAAGGGGTATATGGGTCAAGAAAGTACGGGTACCTCTGTATTAGACCAATGACTAGATTGAGGATTAATTTGAACCTTATATATTATTAAGGTAATTGTAATATTATTAGACTTGGAGAAAAATGGTCATCAATGAACATTAATTTTGTGATCATTTTGCATGACTTCGCAACTGATGACCCTTTTCTATTTACTTTTAAATACTTACATTATTTTTAAAACTATGTAGTTTGACGTTAGCATAAGACGTATTATTAACTTGGTAACCTTGCCTTAGTGCGTGCCTAGGCTTAGTTAGACGGCGTTGATTTGAAGAAATACTTGGCTGCGGTGCCCTCTATTTTGCTACTGTTTACAATGAAGGATTTAATAGTGCTAATGTAATAATGTACTGCAGTGATAGTTTTTAGTGACTTTCTTTAAATAAATATATCAACAAACTAGCTGACCCGTGCCCACTTCGTTGGGCGGTAAAACTTTTTACTTGCGATGAAATTATGAGTGTGGTTCGGTTAGTACTGAGTGCTATGATTTATTTCCTGACTACCAAAAGTATATATGTATTTGCATGCCAATTTGACTATATTACCGCTATTTGTGAGGGTCTTCTTGTGAGTGTCTTATTTGTGAGTGTCTTATCTCTTTCACCATTTATGCAGTAAAAGGGAAATTATATGCAGTAAAAGGAAAAAGTCTATTTTTAAACATTATTTACGATAAATTTACTTATAATTGATGATAATACGACCAATAACATGACCTATCGATTTCAATTATTTTTTTATTATAAAAAACTACTTTTTGTGACTTAAATATAAAATTCAGACATATGCTGTCGCTGACTTTTTTGTAGGCATTACCAAGCTCTACAACTTTTCTCTAAAACTCAATCATATATCTCCCATCGTTAAGGCAGCGTTCGTAAGAAACGTTTTCATTCGACCGTTTTTTCTCCGACTTACTTTGCAAATCCAACTACCAAGAAAAAGTCTTTTAATTTTTCGGATTAATATATAGCCCTATGACACTCACAAACAACGTGGCTTTCTATTGGTAAAAGAATTTTTTAAATCGGTTCAGTAGACCCAGAGATTACTTCCTACAACCTCACAAACTTTACCTCTTTACAATATTAGTATAGATAAATATGTCTCATAACCACACACTTACCATGCTTTACTTGTTGCTTAATTTGCGGTTGGGTGCTTTTTAAACAGACTAAATTATAAATTACGTCAAAATTTAAATCAGATTATACGAATGACTGGATGAAGTTTGTTTACTTTTATTATTGCTTCTTGTGGATTCGACTGTAATTTCAGACTGAATCGCCATATCGAGTCGTCAATAGATATGTAAGGCGTATAATATGGGAAACTCCTCGAA
>OX155961.1:6517692-6604346 GCA_944548615.1 Micropterix aruncella | reverse complement strand
AAAATAATTAATGGACATTAATATATAAATATTTGGTAATTAAATCATTAAATGATTGAAGTTACTGAATTTCTTGTTATTTTATTAAAAAAATCGTAGACTATAATTAAATATTGCTCGTGGGGCAGTGGAGGGAGAAAGAGGGGTGATTAGTGATTTGATTGTGATTGAATGTGATTTCAAAAAGTCCGTTTGAATGGCTGTTCCTATTATGACCGTATAAGATATTTTATTCATTTTAGAATTAATTACTATAAAACATTGATTTTGCTTACAATATTAACAGAAACCAAATGTCAAAACCTTAACCTTTTGCTTATTTGATTCTGTTACCCAACTGGGACTAGCCCGTTCTAAGGTGGACTGGGTTTCATAAGGCTAAATCTTTGCGGTGCGGTGCCGCACCGCAAAGATTTAGCCTTATGGACGTACACACGTACAGTGCACGGTGCGAAGCCGCAACCTTACTACGACGCCGCAGTAGGCGAAAAGTTTTGTAGTTAATTGTACGTAGAACTAGTGAAATGAGGTAGTCAATGCCAATATCTTCTTCGTTGGTACTCATTTCAACCACTTTGATTAAATATTAACAAAAATACGTGAAAACAATTGAAACAGGCAAGCATGTACCATCTTCGACTGCATTTAACAACGAGCGGCGCCGCTCCGGCGCATATTACAGGTTTTCGGGCGGTGCGATGCCGGTACGCATCGTGTGGCCCAGCCCTGAATCTCTACATTTCTTACCATTGACGACCAAAACCTGTTGGTGAAGAAGTCTTAAAATCAGACAATCGTTGTTGAGTTATCCTGCTCACAAGCAGGCAAACGGATATAGAAATCGAAATTTTGCCACCGACTGGGGTTATAAGCTTCGTAAGACTTCGCCTTTTCCTCAACCAATTGAGGCTACCAGAACCATAGGGGCCCAAATGCAAAAATCATTTTTGTGGATATGGGTAACCTGCGACACTGTGGTCTAGCTATAAGGATTTTTGCATTAAACCTAACATCATCAAAATGTGACTTGGGCCAATCGGGTTCTGGTGGCCTCAATTATTAAGTACAAAATATTACGCTTTAGTCGACTTTCAGGATAACGTCTAATTATAAACTACTTGACTACTAATAAAACATGATTTTTATATTATTTTGTAAATAATATATATATATATATATACATATATGTATATATGTATATATGAATATATGTATATATATATATAATATATATATATATATATATATATATATATATATATATATATATATATATATATATATATATATATATATATATATATATATATATATATATATATATATATATATATATATATATATATATATATATATATATATATATATATATATATATATATATATATATATATATATATATATATATATATATATATATATATATATATATATATGATAAGGTTTTTAAAGAAATCCGTTTATAGGATGATGTTTTTATTTAAAATAAAATTAGTAAAAGGTACTTAAAAAGTAGCGAAGGAAATCCCAGCTTGTATTGGGAAATGCTTATGTTTGAATGAGACATACTTACGGATGTGCACGACTTTCGACTGTGCAATGTAAGTTTAAAGGTCCTTTTGCAGTCGACTAACGATCACTATTCATCCATATATCTCATAAATAGGGCTCTTATCCTTATGCAACACAAAATGCCTTCAATTGAGACGAATTAAGCGAAAAAATAAAAAATAAACTATTGATCACTTCGGCAAAGACGTTTTATAAATGAAAGTGACATTACGAAATAATTCAAATTTCGAATGCTACCAACATTTAAAATATGATACAATTGGCTGAGTTTGTTATCAACGAGTCATTAAATCGAAATAAAAATAAAAAAACCTCCATATGCTCAATGAAATGAAAGAAGAAACTTCAATCTTAATTTCTGGCAGAGGAGTTTATAATAAAGATTGTATAATGTTATCAAAATAGGGTAAACCTATATAAAATTGTATAATATTAAAAAAATATAAAGAAACATTGTAGAAAACAGTATAATATATATATATATATATATATATATATATATATATATATATATATATATATATATATATATATATATATATATATATATATATATATATATATATATATATATATATATATATATATATATATATATATATATATATATATATATATATATATATATATATACATACTTATATATATATATATATATATATATATATATATATATATATATATATATATATATATATATATATATATATATATATATATATATATATATATATATATATATATATATATATATATATATATATATATATATATATATATATATATATATATATATATATATATATATAAATATATATATATATATATATGTATTAAAAAACGGTTTTAAACTTACATGGTTTTTTTTATTAGTTGGTTCCGTGCTGACGGAAGACCGAATGGAGCAGGAAATAGTGTAAGTGCCCCTCCAAATAATGAGACTAAAAGCAGAGAGTATAATTAAATGAAGATTGTTTTGCCCTTTCGTTCTTTTTTTAAATGACTGAATATAGATTTATAACTGAGCAGTTTTTTAAATAGTAGTTTTTTAAATAGACTCGATATGTCACCCCAAGACTTTCTGGCGAGTAGCTAAAGACTGATTTCGTTGACTAATGATTTCATCAATAAAATCGGTGGTCGCCCTCTTTCCACCAGCGGATGAAACATCTTGGATTTCTTTTTACAACCGCCGCAAGAGGCGCGGTTCGATTCTCAGCCGCTCTCGGGAGGCTCGCCGATAATATATGATTAATATGTATGGCTGAATTGAAAGATTATTAGTGCAGCTTGAATATGAGGTATTCCAACCAAAATTTCACAACGTGATCTCGGCGCAGCAAGGCATCTGAATACCAAATTTAAAGTCTAAGTCTAAGTCAATCGGACTAAGCATTTGGGCGCTATCGTGTAGAACACACAGACCAATAGACAGACTTACGTTTTTAGGGTTCCAAGCATCTGCAACAGAGTAATTTTCCTATCTCCTTTGAAGACCAAAAGACCAAAAACCAAAAATTAACACAAAGAATCCGATTCCTTGACCTACCGCCCAAAGCGTGACATCGGTCGTCTCTTCATGCGCCTACTCTATATATACTGTACACATCAGATATCGCCCTTTTGTAGCCACCACATATAATAATTATAATGATAGTAAAATTATTTATTTCTTGAAACAATACGGCGAGTTTATTGCGTTGAAGTCATATCTTACAGCTAACCTTAACCTAATGCGAAAACATGTTTTGCGGCGGAAATAAGAAGAAAGTAGTATTAAAATCACCAGCTCGTATCAAATGTATCTAAAATTAAAGTTCAGCAGGGAATGAAACATAAATTTTAAAAAGCAATAAACCTATAATGACGCAGGCAATCAGGAAAGGGATGGGACGAGAGAAATTTATGACCGCCTGTTTTTTAAGTCTGCGTTTATAGCAATACAAACTGGGTGCTGTCCTTATATGTGTCCAAGCATTCCAAAGACATGCTCCATGTAAGCAGAAAGAGCACGAGTAGAAATCAATACTACATGTTCACTAGCGATACGCAAGTATATTTCGACTTTTATCACATTTCGCCATACTTCTACACGGATGTGAGGCCTTGAGTATTAAATAAGAATTCAAGAAACGCATAGAAGCATTCGAGATGTGGGTATACAGACGCATGATGTTGATATCTTTGACTCAAGTCACCAATAAGGAAGTTCTACGGCGTGTCGGCTAAAAAACACAAGTTTTGACAGACCATCAAATAGCCCAATGTTGCATACGTGGGTCACGTGCTTAGGCACGACAGGTACGAACTCCTGCTATTCATTATGATGGGAAAAGTTGCAAGGAAGAGGAGACCTGGCCGTAGACGAAAATCTTGGTTGCGGAACATTTGAGAATGGACCATGATTACGAGTGTCGCCGAATCTTTTTGCCTGACGAAGGGCAAAAAGAAGTATGCAGAGCTGACTGCTAACCTTGTCTAGTTGGAGAGGCACCCTAAGAAGAAGAAAAATAAGTCTCATAGTGCAGTCAAGTATATTAAAAAATATAGATAATCTAACAACAATAACAAATACACCATTATAACTATTATTTTGAAAAAAAATATTATTAGAGCATTTATACGTCGAACGCTAAATTAATTATTGCCTGGATGTCATTTAACTGATAATTCAGTAAGTGTTATTATGGAAATTATTATTTTTAAAATTGTTGAGATTATTTAAACACATAAAAAAATGGTTTTATGAATATAGGGGTAGAAAATTAATGTGGAAAAACATGAAAATTAATGACAGTGTGGAAAAACGAACTAAATCCGAAAAAAAATAGCTCTGCAATATTGAGTACAAATTTAACAATGACAGCCATTGCTGTGTTGGCGATTAATTAATTTATTTTATTTTATCTGCATCCAAACTTTTCTCTGGTCGTAACGGTCTCCGTTCCATCTGGTTCAGAAGAGGGAGGAAGAGATAGTGCACCCGTGGTCGCGCGCCCTCCTGTGCACTATAAATAGCCTGCGCACTTGACTGCTACCGAACAGTGGACTCTGAGAAGACTAAAGAAGTCACTAGAATCTACAATGCAGTCGCTATGGCCGAACACGGCTAGAAAAGGATATAGAAAATTAAGTGAAGATAATAATAATTCATGAATAGGCAATTACATTGCAGAAAATATTGAAAATGTCCCAAAATATAAACTAAATAAATTTACTAAATTCTGATTAAAAACTATTTTCAGGATATTTAAAAAAAATACGTGTGGCACTCGGGGACTGCCGCTGTAAAGCTATTGCATAGCATTTTTAACAACTTATGCAATAATAATTATTTATTTATTTTATTTTTTCTGATATCAGATAACTGCGCTCTATCGGCAAATGTTGAAATTATTCCGAATCATATGGGGCTGGGGAATCAAATGATTCGGAATAATTCCGATAGGGCGCCGCGCACGAATGTTATTCAATAAAGCAACAAAACCGGATATTATTCTTTTATTCTTTGACTATTCGAAAAAAATCGTAGATAAAAAGATAGATAATTAAATTATCTTTAAAATGGTGCAGGTTTCATAATAATACGCTAGATAATATTTGCGTGGTAGTCGTTTTTGTGTTCGGTTAGACCTAATTTCACAAATTAATTACACTATGTAATAAAAACAAAATATAAAATATTCAAGGCTAAGAATATTAGGAAAATGTTCTTGTTTAACATATATTTTTTTCGAATCGTAAGCAGTACTCGTTTAGACGTAATTATCAGTTTAAAAGCATTAATTTTCGTTAAGAAATTTCTTCATTAGGTCGCCGCGCTGGGCTAGGCCCGCGATAAAAGCTATGCAATAGCTTAAAATCTTTTAGAAATATCAATCTTTGTAAGTGTCTCTTAATAACGGATCTAAAAAGGGTTTAATTGCTAGTGGTTCCAGGTTGATAAAAACAATATTTTCATCACTACTGGTTATGGTGTTGTATACCGGCATACGCTTGAGACAGGTTTGTGGAGAAAATGATTTGTGTGCCAAATAGGAATATGAAAGTTTAAATGCTGCCTCAGTCGTCTGGATGAGGGAGCTGATTTGAGCTGAAGGTAATGGAAGCTTAGCGAGTGAATTTTTGTGGCATAACGAAATAACATGAGTAACCATTAAATCTACCGGGTTACTCTAATATCGTGAGCTATCGATGATCAGAATTCCCACTTCGTGTTGTTTCCTCGGCGAATATATGTGGTAAGATAAACACAGTGTTTAAGAGCCCTATCACATATTTTTTCCAGAAACGCAAGAAAAGTGGATTTTTGGCGTTCTAATTCCAAGAAATGAAGAGATTTCTACAAACTTTAATTACTGAATTACCTGGACCATTTCTTGATGTTGACCATAGCGGCCTTTAATTTTAGATATAACGAATATTATTTACTTATTCAGCCCATTTTCCGAAAGTCGTTATTCGTAAAACGCTCGGAAGGCAAACTTTGAGCTCCTTAATATAGTAATATCACTACAACGAAAACCGTATACTATTTTTTTTTATGTCCGTCATGTATTCTTGATGTACACTACGGCTTTATTTTTTCGTTTTTTGACCACATATCCAAGGTATACATTACTTACAATTACACAAAATTAAAAAAAAATCTTCCTGTATCATTCTAATTTTCTCAGAAATAAAATAAGATTCTTATATAATACTTATACTATATTAAAGTTCACTCTTTTAGCAATACGACATAATATAAATTATTGTCATTAGAAAGGAGAAAACACTGCAAAAAACAATTAGAAATTGTGTATATATTTGCTTACGCAAGAGAAGAGCGCTCAGTGCCGCGGTTTTCTCCCAGGGTTGAATAGTTATTTATTTATTTATTTATTTATTTATCCTATCTTTTATAGTTACATCCAAAAAAAAATGCGTTCATTTTTTCAACTCATTTTAAAAGAATACCTACGCTATTTTGTAATAAGGCTCTTAATATTTAGACCATTTAATTATCCCTAAGAGAAGTTAAGGAGATATGGCTTACCAGTGATAGCGTTGACGGACATAGTGACAGTGAATAATTATGCTAATTGTACCTGTTTATATATCAGTAGAATTGTTGCTAGTGGGGTAAATTTCGTCTGAAAATATATTTTGCAACTCTGAAAGACACAGTTTCTATACAATGAAAAATTGAAACGTATGAAAGAAACAAAGTTATTATTTATTTGAATAATATTAATCATCAGGTAAGTCGACAATTTTGCATTTAAATGACGTCAACTGAATCTCGGTAATGAAAATGTTTGTTGATTTAAAATGTTACATGGTTCATCATCGTCGATCCTTTGTTAAGGAGGTACGTGAAAAGCTGATTATCAGATCGGATTGAATTAGCATGCACAAGCACTCACAAGCACATTCGCACTACAGATACACACACCCACACACACATACATACACGCACACACACATACACACACTCACACATACACGCTCTCCATCACACAAACACACACTAACATCCATACACTCGCACCTAGCGATTTTAACTGTTACTTTTAAATTCTTTTTGGTATTATTTATTTTGTATTGTTTAGCATATTTTGCAATCCTTATATAGCAAATAATTTAAAACATCATTGGCTTTGTTACTGGTGTATATATTATGCTTATACGTATTTTTTTATGCTGTATGTTTTTAAGAAAAAATAAAATAAAAATTAAAAAAAATAAAAAATAAAAATCATCATAGTCGCTACAACTCCTTCTCAACTAACAGATTTCGAAATTTAGTACCCGATCTATCCACATTCAGACAAGACTATCTCACAGGATGCTACCCCTCGTGAAGTATATTGATTATGATACACTCCTGGCTATCTCGCGGTTAAGGCGTTGGCCTCTTACGGGCTTGTAGCGGAGCTTGATGGTGGACTGTTTTTGTCCAAGTCTTCTGCGCTCACTTCAGGGAGTCAGAACGACTAATCATTAAAACTTCCTGAGGTAACGGGCTCGCCCGCTGTAGTTGGCAACTCTAGTTGTAGCTTTGATTTTCAAGAGAAGAAAACATTTGGTTTGAAAAATAAAAATCTGAATTCACTCGGTATAAATGTGACCTTCAGCGGCCCTGAAAATATTCAGCAATGAATTTTTTTATTACAGTGGTTGGTTTACTAAAATTGTAGGGAACAGCAGTGGAGGGGGAGGGTTCGGGCGTATGCAGAGCAGCAGAAACAATGGAGAATACATTGACTACGTAAGAGGGCTCGCTTTGTTTTTATGCGCGTCATCAGAGAGGACCGAGTCGCGCTCGGGGGCGAAAAGGAAACCCGGCGGCCGAATACAAACGGCCGGCCGTTGGAATTACTTTTCAGCAGGGCCGCGGCCCTGCTGAAAAGTAATTCCTTTAATGTGGCAGTCGAAAGAACTGTCCGCGAGGACGCGACGACGGTACATTTTTTTAATAAACTCTGTCTCGCTAGTGCTTAATTTCCGCCGATGACAGATAACAAAGCAGACACTCCCGATAACGAGTAATGGAAACTCATTCATTTCTTAAGTGTTTTTTTACGCCGACGTGCCGCATCGCTTTTCTCGCTTGAAAAGTCGGAGCTTTTTTATGGGATATAGATTTTAGGTATTAATGTTTTAAGCGTAACTTAAAAACGTTTGTATGGGAAATGCAAATGGTTTCTTTATTCGCTACATTATTGTTTATATTAAATACTAGCTGACCCGTGCCGACTTCGTTGGGCGGTAAAACTTTTTACCTGTGATGAAATTATGAGTGTGGTTCGGTTAGTACTGAGTGCTATGATTTATTTCCTGACTGCCAAAAGAAGAGTTATATTTTTACTGCATATGTATGTATGTATTTGCATGCCAATTTGACTATAATACCGTTATTTGTGAGTGTCTTCATTTGAGTGTCTTATTTGTGAGCGTATTATCTCTTTAAATATTTATGCAGTTAAAGGGAAATTATATGCAGTAAAAGGGAAAAGTCTTTTGTTTTAAACACTTGAGACGATATATTTACTTATTTTTTGATATTTAGGAGAATTGACCTAACGATTAAACATGACCTAACGATTTAAATTATTTTTTAAATATAAAATACTACTTTTTGTGACTTAAATATAAAAGTTAGACATATGCTGTCGCTGACTTTTTTGTGGGCATTATCAAGCTCTACAACTTTTCCTTAGAACTTAATCATATATCTCTCATCGTTAAGGCAGCGTTAGTTAGAAACATTTTCGTTCGACCGCTTATTCTACGACTTACTTTGCAAATCCGACTACCACGAAAAAGTCTTTTCATTTTTCGGATTAATATATAGCCTTACAAATAACGTGGCTTTCTATTGGTAAAGACTTTTCAAAATCGGTTCAGTAGATCCAGAGATTACTTCCTACAATGTCACAAACTTTACCTCTTTATAATATTAGTATATATAACACGTGAAGTGCATGGTGCAGCGACGCGGATACAAATCCTGGGCTTTGGTTAATAAGTCTTCAAGTCCAATATTTCGAGGAAAATATATGAATAGTGCGCCCTCTGGTGGACGAATTTCAACCATATTTTCAAATGAGGCCATGACCAAATGATGCCTCGTGTCGGGAGAGGGAGGGGGGATAAAAGGTCAAAATGTATGTATATATCCGTCTTTATCTTGAAAAAAATTGCGCGTTTACAATAGATATACATGCTCGTCGGTTGGCAAAACAAAATGTTAAATTTTTAAAGTTGGAATTAAAAAGTCAACAAATTTATGAAAAGTTTAAACCAAGGTATTTTTTTGTTGTACAGAATAATGTTCTCCAAACAAAATGTCCTAAGGTAAAAAACAAGAGATATATTACTTTCTTTGTTCAGTCTGATTACAGAAACTTGTTTGCGCCCTTCATTATTTTGTAAAAGAAATGACACGAAAGCTATCAACTATGCACTAAGAAATAAGTTACACGTTTAATCTGGCATTATTTCAGTCCGTGACGTTTGTCAGTCTGACGAGAAACTGCTCGTTTATTGCATTATCTAATGACTGATGGATTTTTTAATATTTTGATAGTTTCTATCAGTATTGACTGGAATGATGACAGATTGAACGTGTAGCTACATTCTTATGTTTGGCGTCAGTCAGAGCTGAGACACCAATAGAACTCTAGAAAGTTGCTTGTTATTTATTAAAAATGTAAACCTGCACTTATCGCCTTTGTCATGCATGTATATTGTTTTGTCAAAAATGGATTTACCATTTCGAGCAAACTATCAAAACAAGCATGTTTTATACGATAATAATTTTCATAATCCTCATCTTCCGTGCCTGTCTTCAGTCACTAAGTTTAAATGCGTATAAATATCTCGTTTCAGCAACCATTCGTTGGCCCATCGTTTTATTTTTAATTCTTTTTTTTTTGCAGACAGTTCAGCAATTATTGCAGTAGGTACATGTTTTTTTACAGTAGTCCATAATAGGATTATTATTAAAGAAGGTTTCCAGGTTATGTAATGTTGTTTTGTTTCAGAAACGTTATCAGAATCGTTTCAGAATCGTCCATAGCTTTGAATCTAGCCAAAATAACGGTCAGTATCCTGTTGTAACAAATGCAAAGAGCGTTACGAAAACAGTATATATATTTTAGAACGTTTTCATATACATATTAGCTGTGCCTGCCAATAGTTATTTTTATATGGTTCCAAAGAGTTTGTAGCTCACTATCCTATTTTTTTAACGTCCCTCATACCTTCAACAAGTTCAAAATAATAATAATCAACCTGTATTAATATTTCCTGTAGTGTAGATAACATAGCTCTATCTAACATATTTCTTTAACTTTAAAATATCTTCCCGTATGATAATTTGTGAAATTATCCAATATTTGTTTGATTATTTAGTACTTAGGATTATATAGAAAATTAGATAGAAAATTTTACGAAATTACTTAAGAATTTTGATTGAAAATATTGGAAAATGTTGTTTCCTCTACATATATAACCTAGAAAATCTGCGCTTGGATGTTCAACGTTCATACCTTGCAATACCGACGTTCATATCTTATACCTTAATAGGTATTTATATTATACTTGTTATTTTCATTACTTTTAATATAACCAAGTGTAGGAACTCCTATCAACTGGTTTAAAATAAAAAAAAATAACAAATAGAGTTGTCAACTACAACGGGCGAACCCGTCATCTCAGAGAGGTTTTAACGATTGGTCGTTCTATCTCCTGTGAAGTGAGCGCAGAAGACTTGGACAAAACAGTCCACCGTCAAGCTCCGCTACATGCCCGTAAGAGGCTAAAGCCTTATCCGCGAGATAACCAGGTATGTTACCCAGCGGGCTTAAACTCACGCGCTTACTTCCAATTGCGTCCAGATTACTCCGGTCTCTCCACTGGTTACGAGTTCGAGGTCGCTTGCGCGGTTTTCTTCCTTACGAAGCGGTGAAACGGTGTAAACCGAATCTATTGCGGATTACCGCATCGTTTGCCCGGCTGTTCACCCAGGATCGGGTAGCCGATAATCGTTTCAAGAGCAGTCGCCATAAGGTCCGCAACCGACCCCGCTCTAGAGGAAACAGTACTGTTTCCAGACTCCCCGAACTGTTAGGCGCGTCTGGCAGGAGCGGTGGGATGGCGGCGGCACGGGCCGCCTTACCCATAGTTTCTTTCCGTCGGTGTCCGAGCGGATGAAAAACGAGGATTTTCTGCGGCTTGACCACCATATCACTCAGCTCATTGGGGGTCACGGTGAGTTCAAAGCCAAGTTATTTGACCTTGGACTCAACGACGATCCCTGATGCTCGTGTGGCACTGGTCGCCAGACGGCCGAACACATCGTTTGGACATGCCCCAAGCTCGACGCCGCACGGGCGGAAATGTTGTTTGTGGTTGGTTCGTGCGTCGGCAGTCTGCCGGTTTGGTATGCGGACTTGGTAGGATGTAGGGTTTGCTTTGCTGCGTTTCGCGAGTTTGTGGATCACTGGGTGTCCCTCTGGGAGGATCTGAGGCAGAGGGGCTATCCTCCTCCGGGGAGGGCCCCCCCTCTTAGCGGTGCGAGCCGTGGGCTGCTTCATCATCCGAAGTCGCCCGTACTGTATCGTCCCTAATCGCCCCTGTGGGTGCGTGCCCTTGCATAGGATCCCGGTCGTCGACGTCTCCGACGGCGCCCCTGCCGTTTGCTGCCCGTTTTTATTTATTTATTTATTTTTTTTTCCGACACGCCGCATGGAGCATACCTTCCACCGCCTCATCATTGAAATAAAAATAATATATTATACTAAATAAATAATAAAATATGTTACCGCTTAGTCGCCTAGTTTAGTTTAGTAATTAAGTAATAATTGTAAACATTTTGAAGTATAAATAAACGGTTTACGGGGTGCCGGTGGGGGCTGAAGCCCGGAGAATCCTTCCTAAGGTCTCCGTTCGCTCACCCCTCACGCGCTACCCTTCCGGCACGCGTGAGGTTGTCGTTGCATGACATCCTGGGCAGATAAAACGACCCACGTCGTTAGAACTGCCCGGGTGGTGGGCGGGGTTTTCAACCCTCGCCTGTCGCCGCGTAAATATTAAATGTTAGTCAGGGTTTCGATTCGATTGGCTACGCCGCACGGGGCGCAGACCGTCCAGGAGCGCCAGAAGGTTGACTCCTAGGGGAAAACAGCCCTGAGGCCATAGTCCTGCCCGGGCTCGCACTTCATGCGTGGAGGCCGCCGGATGGGTGTTGACCCGTGAGTGTGACCAACTCTGAATAAAATGGGTCATCGTGGCCAACTCAGCAAGGGCCTATTAGCTCTTCTGTGAGCATCTTGCGGTGTCGACTACAACGGGCGAGCCCGTCACCACAGGACGTTTTAACGATTAGTCGTTCTGTCGCCCTGCAGTGAACGTAGAACACTTTGGACAGTACAATCCTACGTCCAGCTACGTCACAACCCGTGAGAGTCCAACGCCTTACCGCGAGTGAGCCAGGAATAAACCCGGCGGGCTCGAGATACTCGCGTCCTCACTTCCAATTGTGACCAGATTTCTCCGGTCTCTCGATTGGTTCCGATTTCGAGGTCGCTTGCGCGGTCCTCTCCCTTACGAAGCGGTGAAACGGAGTGCACCGAATCTGTCGCGGACCAAGGCGTCCTTTGCCCGACTCTGAACCGGGATCGGATGGCCAATGGTCATTTCAAGAGCAGTCGCCGTAAGGTAGACAACTACCCCCGCTCTATAGGAAACAGTACAGTTCCCAGACTCCCCCGATTGTTAGTCGGAGAGCACAATCGATTGGCTTGCGCCGCTCGGTGCGCAGACCGTCCAGGAGCGCCAGAGGATTGATTCCCAGGGGAAACTGGTTGACCCAGTGTTCTACCCAGGCTCGCACCCCATGCGTGGAGGCCATCGGATGGGTGTTGACCCGTGAGTGTGACCGACCCTGAACACATGAGTCATTGTGGCCACCTCATCATGGGCCCATTAGCTCCCCTCTTCTGTGAGCAGTATTATGTGTCAAATGTACACGAGAAGTGCCAACACGAGCATTTTCAGTATATAGAGTTTAAAGCTTCGCAATGCCAAAGCGCTCCGCGGACACAACAATGTGCTTTCGGAGCAGAGGCGGAGAGGGTTTTATCGATTGGCAAACATCGCGGCTACAATTACCGACAAATGAATATTGTTCGCACTGTAAGTAAATATGCATCATACAAATACTAACATAGTAATATTATCATGGACTATGTTAATCCCATAAGATAGGCGACCAACTGGTAAGCAGCAATTATACATCTCAAGATCTCATGATAACACTGCTAAACATCTCTTATAAAATATATTCTAATCTATATATTATAACGTGTGATTGGGGATCATTTTACGTTATACCAAAACAAAAATTAAGAGCGCCATCGCATTTATCCAAAACGCTAAAAAAATACCATAGGTTAGATGATGACCGAAAAATTTAAAAAACAACCACAGGGTCGGGGAGGGAATTTGGTTTGGCAATAAATTAGGCAAAACGGAGAATAAACCTTCGCAAATTTAAAATAAAACTACAAATTTATGAGTTATAAAACAAAGGTCCTTTATTCGCTTAGTATTCCTTCCGTAAATCTCCTCTTCAGACTACGGTGACATGTTGTACTTTTTCAGGTTCAATTTAATATCCAGGCGAGAAAAATCCGGACACGGTCGGCCGATTCGTGAGGTTTGTTTTACATTCGGAAATAAAAGGTAACACAGCAAAACCCACGCTGTGATGAAAAAACAAAAACCACCATTACTTTTACGAACTCGTTTAGCTAATTGGACCCCCAAAAGAATTAAACGCTTACCAAAAATAGGACCTTGTTCACATTGCACAAAAACGCCGCACTTCTAGTGCACTAAACTTCACAGATGACTGGTTTTTACCAGGTTCTCAGTCTCCCGACGTGAGTGAGCAAAAAGTGACTTGCGCCCATCTTGGAACCAATTTGACAAGCCGGAAGTGGCAGTATTAAACAAACTTTAGGTTAAAAAAAACTCATGACAACTAATGTTCACTATAAAATAGTAATATTTTTGTTAATATTTATTACATTTATTATAACGTTCTTTCGAACTTGATATTTGTTTAAACCTCTTGTTTTACTGTTACGGCGAGGACACCAAGAGGGTCATTTTTTATTGGGCCTTGCAGTACGGCTATTTCTCATCTGACAGCTCAAACGTCATAGCTT
This sequence comes from Micropterix aruncella, assembly GCA_944548615.1. Classification (NCBI taxonomy): domain Eukaryota; kingdom Metazoa; phylum Arthropoda; class Insecta; order Lepidoptera; family Micropterigidae; genus Micropterix; species Micropterix aruncella. The sequence goes on along the minus strand of OX155961.1, from coordinate 6,590,052 downwards.
TTATGCGATTTTTTGGAGAAATGCTCGTAGACTCGGAACGATGCTTATGAAACAACTCAAAACCTGAGTAATACCAATAAAAAAACACGAGAATTGCACGCGAAGCATGTTGCAATGCGTGTAACATGTTTCTGAAGCATAACATGCCAAGCAAATTTGGATTTTTGTTACAATATATAAAACAAAGTCGGGTTTGTTCAAACACTTATAACTCGAGAACGGCTAAACCGATTTTCGTGGTTTGATTGTAGTATTTGTCTCCGTCCCGAATAGCAGAAAAACTATTAAAAACGAAAATTGGAAAATTGACAAAAAATTAAAACAAAAGAAAAAACATTTTCCCATACAAAATGTAAATCCGTGTTTTTCTCATGGTCAGTTGTACGTGGCATGTTCACGTGTCGGCAAATCATCCGCTTTATTTGTTCTTGCGTCTGATTAAAAAACAAAAAATGTCGCAAGTATATCACAAGGTGCTTAAATGAAAAGAATTAAACCGAGTGCATTCCATGCTGCATAATATGTAAATAGTTTAATTCAATCATGTCTTGCTGACACGCGATTGATATACTTAATTTTTGTACTTTTATATTTCTTTTTGTGTTATTATCTATTTTGTATCCATTGTATTACTTCCATAAAATAATAAATTAAGTTTAGCTTACCTGTAACACGATAGTCATTGACCGTTAGGCGGTACGAAGTTCGCCGGGTCAGCTAGTCTCTTATAAAATATATTCTAATATTGTATACAACCGTTTGCAGCTTGACATCGGACAAACAACAGGTAATATATTTGCCAGTTGTAATATAGTTGACTGGAAGATATTGTTATGTAGCAATAAGTCCGTCATTGTTCATTGTTTTTATTGTGCAATGAAGAGGTTTTCATTTTATTCATTCATTTCATTCCTTTAACTTACTAAACATTGGGAGTTTTGATATGAGACGATAATTTTGAACATTATTTCGCGAACCTTGCTTAAATATTGGACATATATATGCTTGTTTCCATATTTTGGGAAAACCGCCTTCTATTAATGATTTACGGAACAATGTCGTTAGTGGATAAGCCAAGTTTAATGCACAGTTAAGGACGAATATATGATGTATTTCATCAGAGCCAGCGGTTTTGTTTATATCTATTTTGCGCAAATAATTATAGGTTGTTTCCTCGTCAAATCGTACGTCGTATATGTCGACTGATTGTTGGTTGGGGTAACTAGGTACGCGGAAGTCAATATGAGGATCGTGGTTTTCATAAACTGATTGAAAATACAGAAAATTAAATTCACAACTGTCGTATGCAATGACCTGTTTATTAAAATGAATGAATTCATTCATGAAAGCCACGGCGGCCACAAAATCGGAAAAGTTGGGCGTAATTTCGAAAGCATTCACCGTAATGAACTTGTCAAACATTGCCTATTGAAAGTTAGTAATGGAAACTGGAAACAGTTTAGCACGGCTCGGACGAGTTTTGGGCTGACGCGGTTGGGGTGAAAGATAAACTATTACCTGGCGAATTTGGCAGCCGAAAAACTGCTTGAATAACCGTTTATATAGGTTATGATAGAAAACACGTTATTCAAAAACTAACCAACCTTTGGTCAGCAAGAATACACTTAGGGCGAGTTAGACCAACGGCGGTTAAGATAGATAATGACGGGTAACAGACAATGGTTAAATTACGAACTGCTTTGCACCACATGCCGTTAAGCTAACTTCGTTAATTTCCCTAACCGAGCCACGATCCCCGGTAAACGTCCGTTAATCAGTCCTTAGCGAGAACTATCACAATTTCGGAACTGACTTTAGGCTATGCATGCATTGCTTTCGAGTTTGTTGTCGTGGCTGTTGTTTTATATTATTATTGATGTAAATGTTTGTTATTGCTGTATCTTTTGCAAAGAGAAGTTTCATCACTTCTGAGTTCAAACATAAGTGGCCTAAATTTAAACTCTGCGATAAAAATGAATGCACGCGAAATGTTTTTTTTTTCATAACCTACGGCTACACCTGTACAAAATAACCGCAGACGCAACGTCGTCGTGTGACCAACCCAGAACAGAATGGGTCGTCGTGGCCAACTCAGCAAGGGCCCCTTAGGCCCCGAGATATCGATGCCCTCTCTACATAAGTTAATCCGGCACTGCGTACAGACATTCGTGATGTAGGCAGCCAGCCAAGGAAGCGACTGTCAATCTTGTTCAGCGAGTGGATCAGGCGATTCGACAAAATCGTTTGTTCACTATTCTGTGTTATGGAATTCGTTTCCTGAAATTTCACGGTCATCCGGTCAGCTCTAAGTACAGGCGGCTGCCTTCTACGACGAGGGTAGCGGAAAGATGCTACCACGATAAGACAAATCGGAGCGACGGCTATTGTAGAGAAATAGCTGGAATGTGTATCTAAATGTTACAAATAAGACAATTTTTATTTTCACTGTGCTTTTTATTTCGTGACCGATCGGAATACTAAAAAAAAATGTCCTCTTATAATTTTTAGGCCTCGTTTATTGGTAATGATAGACTTTTTTTGATAATGTTTTAATATGTTTATTGATAATAATGCTGTTTGCCTTGTAACCAGATTTCTCAGCTTTTAATTTGTGTTTGTTGGGCGGCTTCTAATTAACTTAATTCACATAATAACACTGTATGGCGTAACTACCCATTACTGTGAATAATAATGTTAATGCAAACAGGTGTATTATATCGACCAGTGTGTGCTCTAACATAGGCCGAATATACGAGCATATCTGCATACATTAATCAAAGGTTTGCGGCGGTGGGGGATGTGCGTGACATATTGGTTGGCCGCTTCCTCCTTTCTGTATTGATTAAACAAACCAAATATATTCAGTACAAATTGTACACGTCCATTAGCATACAAAAATAATTGAAAATATCTTTTAAACTATATATAAAAATCGGTTGTGTCACCCCAAGACTTACCCGGAAGGTAGACCACCCCCTCGCGCCAACCCAATCTTCCCATGGGCGCCAATTCGTAGAATATTTGTAGTATTTTCCGTGGTATTAAAATAGTATTTATTGAAAAATTATGTAGTATTTTATTTAACATGGCGGACTTTTAATAATATTTGGGTCGATTTTTTTACGACACACTCCAAACAAATTTGACACTATCACTATTGAGGGGGGGGGGTCCGCGGGGGGCAGTTGGGGAGGGGTACGGTAGCAAATTAAGTATTTTTGTAGTATTTCCGTGGTATTAAAATGGTTATTACCAATCACCATAAAAATTAGCACATGTATTCATTCATGGAGAAGTTTTTATGATAACAATATTGTTTTAACTTGCCACCAGATGGCACTGCAGCACATCAAATTTTATACTGATCAACGAACGCCATGAAAAGTGATATACATAGGTATTTGAACATGGATAATATTTTTCCGCTATCCACTTTGTTGTGAGTCGACACTAGATGACGCTGCATCACATCAACTTCTATACAGTTAATTCTATCGTGTCGTAAATATCTCGTGAATTTAGACATAAAGTGAGACGATAAGAATATTGGTCGGAAAATTATAAAATAATTAAAGATGTCATAATAATATCAATAATATTAATATTAATAAAATGCTTTATTTGATAAAACTAATCGGCGAGCTTATTGCGTTGGAAGAATGTCTTACAGAATTAACCTAATTGAAAAACATATTTTGAAGTATATATATAAAATATAATTAAAATTAATATTTATAAAGCTATTATTAAATTCACTTATAAAGGTAGTTTGAATCTAACTAACTTAAAAATCTTACTTTGTATCTAACTTTTATCTAACTTTGTAGATAACTTTGTATCTAACGTATCTAACTTTAAAATCAAGCAGAAAATGTTTTTAAACAGCAATATATTAATGTTTTTAAACATCAATAAACCTATAATGACGCAGGGAAGGGGGAGGGGTATAAGAGAAATGTATAAGCGTGTGTTAAAGTGTCCTTTGAGCCTGATTCTAAATCAATACAAACCCGGTGCTGTTCTTACAAGTGTGGGTGAAGCATTCCAGAGACGGGCTGCATGTACGGATAAGGAATACGTGTTGAAATCACTACTGTGGCCAGGGATCAAGGGCAGTAGATTGTCTTCAGGCCTTAGAGGGCGCCCGTGAGCTGATAAAGCATTGAACCTGTTTGTGAGGTAACTCGGATAAGCCCCCTTCCAAAATTCTGTAGAGCAAACCGATGACTATTGTATATTTCGTGTTTCGGGTAGCAGTCATCTGCAGATTGCGTATTGGCCACAGCTGCACTCCCGCTCACCTCTATAGGATACACGTCCTCCCGACCCGCAATTCGATTGCGGTCATTCATTCTGCACTGCTGACCACCTTTTTTTAAATTGCCTATTTAACAATATATAGCCTAATTTCGTCTCCCTCAAAATTCAGCTTCCACTGTGTGTAGAGCATCTCCTTTCCCTTAGCTCCCCAAAATCCCTTAAACACTCTGTAAAATTATCTCCCTCAACCACATTTCCTTTTAGTAACAATATTCCATTCCATAATTTAACATACTAATTTCTAATTTAGCTTTCATTGTAAGTTTGTGTCTGTTCATTTCAGTGTAGTTCCATTAACAATCAAATTCCCTATTAAAATATAAGTAATCACACTGATTGGGTGGATAGCCAAAAGAAAAAAGAAGAAGAAGAAGTTTTGCGGATTGTCAGCCAGTGAGATCAATTCTGTACTCCATAATGGATCTGAATGCGTTTCTTTGTGAACTAAAACTGAAATTAGTTCAAGCGAACAAGACAGAGCAATACGTTAGAGCGAAATATGAAACCAACGATCGTCGTCTAGAACTACCTGTCGACTAATTCTCGTTCGAATAAATTTGAACACATTTCGTGCGGTCTTAGAATTAGACGCTTTAACTTGGTGGGTAGTTTTAATGCGAAAAAGTGACAACCGTTCATTTAACATTCCGCTCTTAGCGTGTTGCCCTGTCTCGTTCACACGGACTAATTTCCGATTTTAGTTCACGAAGAAACGCAATCGAGCCCAATATGGTCATATTTTCTTAGGTAATATAAATAAAGCGAATGCAAACATCTCGTATGACTCGTAAATATGCCCGGTATTTTTTAAAATACCAGCTAGAAGAAAGATCGCTTTATGAGGAATGCAATAAACCTAAAAAGCCGAGTGACGAGCGAATACGAGAGCTCCGGCAGCGTCGAATAGAAAACGAGAAAACGGCGCAAGGCGTCTGTTTTTGGTACTGCAGTCTATCGGTCGTATTTATTACATGACTGCCCAAAAGGAGTGTTATGTTTTCAGGATTCATCCATGTACGTTTTCCGTTTTTTTCCTTCACCATAACTTTTAAAGCTTGAACTGATTTAGAGTGTGTCACATTGTTAGTTTTGTACTCCCGAGTGGCATAGGGTACGTGCCGCGACCCCTCGCTCTCATATAAGGAGATAGTAGCGTGTTTAATATAAATTGCTGTGTTTCATCATCAATCATCATTTGACAGTCTGTTTTTTTTGGTTCTTCCTCTTCGCGGCCGTCAGGAATAGATGCGGTAGGCCTAGTAACGAAGAGAAATATTTGTAAAGGTAATTTATCTAAATAAATTATACAAAGTGTTTAATTATTAGACTCCACAAAATATTGTCGATTTTTAATTATAAAACTAGGCAATTGTACTCGGAAAAAATCCGGTATATATTATTGATGAAACCCTGATTTTTTATTCCACCATAACTTCTAAACGCTTTAACCGATTTAGATTGTTAGATGTAAACTGTCAAACTATCAAAAAATACTTGTCTAAATGTCCAAATGTCAATAAATATATCGTGCTTAGTGTCAAATGAAAGGTCTGATTGAGTACATTTCAGAAATATACATCTATCTATATGGATAAATGCATAAACCACAAACATTTCATAAAAAAACCGTAACAAAGATAATTATAAATACAATAGTTCACTTTCTGTAATAGCAGTTTTGTTCTTTTTAATATATTTACTTGTTTTCAATATACTATACGCGATTGGCAGAGTGGATTGCTCATTGTCTCTAAGTCTCCTACGCTCTTCCCACGGCTGAAAGAACGATCAGATCAGCCTGGGATGACGGGATCGCCCATTGTAGTCGACACCACCCAACTGTGAAATTTTAGTTGGAATATCTCGTATAAAATCTACACTAATAATACTTACATTCCGCCAAATATTTTAATTAAATATTAAAGAAATATTCTGGCGCTTTGCCCAACCCCGCCCTAAGCCGAGAAATAAACCGCGCCGCTCGAGGAATTTCAATGGAACCCCGCCGGGTTCCATTGAACGAAAGACGGCGCTCATCGATTTTATTTGTGAAATTAATATTCAAATGAAATCAGTCCTCGGCTACTTGCCGGCAGAGTTTTGGTACGACACAAACGATTTTTTAAAAAAGGAATCGTAATCCTTTCCCTAGAACGGCTACTGATCTACTGATCTACTAATGTAATATTATTTACTAAGAATGAAAGGTTTTCGGCAGCTTTACCTGGCGCCAAAAGTGACCTACGCAACATTATATGGCTCTGGCTATAGCATGGCAAACCGAAAGCAGGAAACGTTGGCTTTGCATGCCGATAATTAAAACCATTAGCAGCAGGAATTCCTGTTATGCGGTTGCTTTCCATTTCCGGTAACTCTGCATCGGAATCGACTCCTTGATAACACAACTCGAGATAAACGGTTCGACACGACTGGGACTTACATTCCATGGGGAAAACAAAAAACCATAACAAGTATATATACTAAAAAGAATAAAAAACAAGACTGCCATTACAGAAAGTGAACTATTGTATTTATAATTATTTTTTAATACGATTTTTTATGAAATATTTGCGGTTTATGTTTTTATTAATATAGATAGATGTAAATTCCCGAAATGTGCTCAATCAGATCTTTCATTTGACACTTAACACGATATATTTATGTTAATTTATTGACATTTGGACGTTTGATCATTTTGACAACTACTTACTTGATATTTGGACATTTAATGTATTTTATGACACTCGGGATGACATAGCGTTTTTAACAATGTCACAGACTTTGAATCAGTTGAATCATTTAGAAGTTATGGTTGAATAAAGAAACGGAAAACATACATAGATGAAACCTGAATACAACAAACCTATTTTTTGCCGGGCAGTCGTGTAAAAATGAATCATATCAATGATTATCGTTTGCTTTTCATCAACGGCTAATACCACGATTTGCTACATTCGTGAATTTAATACTCCAAACATTATAAATAAAATTAAAACCGGTTCCTTAATATGATTGTCAACTCATACATCTATGTTACATACACGCTAAAGCCTGCAGGCCTATTACGAATGCTCTCGCATTTCAATTGCTAACGCCATTGTTGATTTCAGTATTACGAAAACAACCATTTTAAGTCGCCCCTAGCGGTAAGTGGCCAAGCTTCAATCGTAGCGAGAATCGTTTCTGTCGTTACTTCGCTTCGCGCTTCTATCGCTAAAGTGGCGATTCGAAATCATTTTCAATTTATTCAATTTATTTTATTGTGATTGTAGTGTAGTAACATGTGGCTCTATAATCATTTAAAATGGGGCATAACCTGCCTTTTAGGCGTACAATATTCTTTTAAAACAAGATTGCGTAGAGATATTGATTCAAACAATTAAAAAAACAGTACAAAATCAGTTAGGTAAAGTAACAAAAAGTTATATTACGTAGGTAATAAAAAGTATTCCACAAATACAATTAAAATAAAAGGAAAATATATAATCCATATATATCCTACTACTATTATAAACGCGAAAGTTTGTAAGAATGTATGTATGTTCGAACACTTATAACTCGAGAACGGATGGACCGATGTTCATGTTTTTTTTTGTTGTATTTGTCCCCGTCCCGAATAGCAGAATAAAAACAGAATAAAATTGGAAAATTGACGAAAAAATAAAATAAAAGAAAAAACATTTTCCCATACAAAATGTAAATCCGTGTTTTTCTTATGGTCAGTAGTACGTCGTCACGTGTCGGCAAATCATCCGCTTTATTTGTTCTTGCGCCTGTTTAAAAAAAACAAAAAATGTCGTATATCACAAGGTGCTTCAATGAAGAGAATTAAACCGAGTGCCTCGGTTTAATTAATTTTATTATTAAATCGTATTAGTTTAATAATCGTAATTCCGGTACAGTGTGCGTACCGCTTTATGAATGCACCGAATTGCATGCAATATTTGCGCATGGCAATAATTGATATGTACCAACAGGGCAGCCAGACGAGCCGCTGCAATAAACGCCTTTCACGAACGCTGTGTGTTATTCAATTCTCCGCTCACGGCGTTAGGCCCGAATCGCGATGGAATCCGTTTAAAGTGATAGCTGGAGTTCTGGGATAATTGTGAAAGACATCCACACAAGGTGACCCCAACTCCACAAAGAATAAACACTAAAGTAACAAAAATAACGGTTTATGAATTTTTACATGGCCCGGTGGCATAGTGGTCAGGTCGCCTGATCTTACATTGTAAGGTCCCGGGTTCGATTCCCGACTGGGTCACCATTTCCCGTTGGGATCAAATTAACGATTCTGTTCTGACAAATTTTCAATTCTATCGATCGAATGCAATAACAAGACACACACTTACACGCACACATACATATAACACGTCATAGTAGGGTTGGTTGTAAGAGATTGTCATATTACAATAAACCTGCCCATTGTGACATTTCGCAATAAAGAGTATAAATAAACAAACAAACAAAATAAAGAACAAAATTTATTTTAGTCGCGAGAATAAACAAATAGATTTGATAAATGGTACAAGAATATTTTTAAATCTAAGATAGCCTCGTCAAATTCATCAAAATTATAGAGATCGTGCATGTATAGGTTTATTGTGGCTACCTGTATGATGTCCCCTTACAAACGTTGTATATTAATCGCGCCAGGGTTGTTTGTTGCGATAAGCCGGGCAAAATAACAGTTTCTGAAGTATTACGAGGTTAAAGAAGTTACCCGTACATCTAAGCCCGAAGCTTCATGATCGTTACCCCCCCCCCCCCCCACACCTTTTACCCCATATTTTTCCTCCATTTCTCTATCCGCATTCGCCTCCTCAACCTACTTTTATTTACATAGCCAGCCTTGAGGCTAAAAGTTAACTAGCCTACGAAAGTGTGGTAGTTTTGCCGACTGGCCACAATGGCGGAGAGCAAAACGCAGTCCATTTGCTGCTACAAATTGCGCTCACATCCGCATTTAACATTTTTCTTACGAAATATAACGAGCGGATGTTCGCTCGCTGCTATTTACGGTGCAGACTTTCAACCCGACAGGGCTGCGGGGCACTGCGACCAACTACATAGCAGTTTACATTTGACTGAATGCGCAGATCTTTACTTTTCCGGCCCACCGAACGACGAGGAAGGAAAGTTTTGTGAACGCGCATTGTTTTTTTTTTCGAGGTAAAGACGAAAATATTTATTTTGAGCCCCTGAGACATTTAAGTCCATTTTCAGATTAAAGTCCGTCTGTGTGTGTATAAATTCCTCCACGTTAGCGCCCAAACACTTCATCCAATTGAACTGATTAAAATTACGTTGTGAATTCGATTTTGGTTGGAATATCAGATACACAAGCAATACAAATAATATTTGTATAAGTCCGCCATATTAAAAAAAAATACTACATAATTTTTGGAAATATACCATTTTAATACAACAGAAATTACTACAAATATACTGCGAATTGGCACTCTGCGATAGGTTGGGTTGACGCGGAGGGGAGGGGAGGGGGCTTTTCTACTAGCCAGGAAAAGTGACTAAACCAATGACCTTGCAATGCTCGCTCGCGGGTCTCTCTACACTGAGAAAAATATAACGCTGTAATATACGGAAATACGCATGGTTCAAAAGGGATTACTTTTATGACATGCACTGTGGTTCGTACGTATATATCAACATGACGCGTAACATTGATTACGGCGCACAATGAAATCTTGCTTTTACCATGATAGCATGTTATTATTAAGTCAGTTACAAGAATCATGTTGAAGCTACATTATACCGTTATTTTCCTATTACCTGTACGGAGAATGGCGAATCGTATAATCGAGTATTGGATTTTCAGCAAAATTCTTTCCAATTCAACAAACTTTCGATTAAAACAATACCATTCCGTATAAAACCGTAAACGTGGGAATGTCCTTTTTTAATAAACTGCCACAAAACCTAAAAGACGTAATATGTAGGGAAAAGAAAATATTAGTTTTCTATTCGGAAGTCAGAAAGCTACTAATTTATAAGGAATTATATGACATAAATGAATTTTAATTATATTTTAATTTTAATAATCTTTAATAATCGTTTTAATGACAAATATGAATTTTAATAATTAATAATAATGAATTATAATAATAATCTTCTAGACTATAAATACCACTTGTTTAAGTATGCGTATATAATCTAGCAAACATGACTTCCATCTATATTTTTTTATCTACAAATTGAACTCTGTCTCTATCGTTATTAATTTATATCTGTATATGACGTGTATAATTTACAAAGTGAACTTTAGAACTGAACGGAAATGAAATCACGAAGGAATTAAATTGTAAATAATATTAAATGTACCTAACGCCTAGTTTTAGTTTCGACAATCTGTAAAGATTTTTTGAAATAAATGAATTGAATTGAATTGAATTGAATAACAAAACGACAATGTAGGAAGAAATCCAATATTTTTCTCAGTGTACCCGGTTTACAATATCGTTGGCTAGACATTACATTACATTACATTTTCGTCGTGTCCAATTGACGGCTAAAGACCGCTCTTGGACGTGTCAAAATAATTGGGTTATGTAGTAAGTTTCGTTACTACTCTTTACTGAACATACATAGGTAGTCAAGAATTAACTACTAGATTGTCAAACTATAAATATAAATAATCAAAATATAAGCCTAATATTTGAAGTAGTTAGTAATTAGAAAAGATACGTAGTAAAATTATTTATCGTAATATTCAAATTCTCAGTAAAATGTTAAATAATCAAATTAAATCTACGTTATGCATTTTAAACTAAAAGTACAGATATAAGACCATATAAAATAATCATACAATAAGGCTCTACTTTTTTAAGTAATTTAAATGGGCACAATATTTGAAAAATCATGGCTCTCAAATTCGGCCAGATTATAGAAAGAGTGGCCTATCAGCATCTCCTTGATGTTTTTTTTTAATTTTATGTCCTCCAGTTGTTTAAATTTTGTAGGGAGTAGATTATAGAATTTAATGCTAAGGTACAAGTAGCTTTTCTGTACTTTTGCCAGTCGTATTCGGGGTACGCATAAAAGGGAGCTACCGCGGGTATGATGCGAGTGAATGTCTGCATTAATTGGTGTTTCTGCTAGGTGCTGTCTAGCATACATTAAACAAACGTAAGAAGAGATAGGTGAATGGTTATCATAGACCAAAGAAATTTAGTTGAGTAGACGAATTCACAATGTGAATGGTCGATCCTATTCGGAGTGAAGTTGTAGACCAAAGGTAAAAATCCAAATTTTCGATATAGGTCTAACTAACTTAACGGACTTCATAAAAGCGATTTAGTAAATATTCAAATTACCCACATAGGATAATTTTTTTGTTTATATCGGAAAAGAGCAATCTGAAAGTGGCCATCTTCCATATAAACAGGCCGGCCTGGGCGGAAAACTGCAGGCAATAAAGTTGATTTATGTCTGCGCAGGCCGAAAATATGATTTACGAAGACTGAGGCACGGGCGGCCAATGCTGAAGTTGTTCTGCCGCCTAATGATATCGTATTTATATCTCTTTGTTTTATATGATGACTTGTGGTGAGTGATTACTTATTAATAGACTAGTAGTTCTATGAACAGTAGACCTCGCGTGTACCAGACACATAAAATCGATCACCATCTTGAAACGGAATGAAAATATAAATATCTCAATTGATATAAATAAGATCCACAATATTATATTTTTTCCCTCCCGAAACATTAAAACGGTCACCATCTTAAAACGGAATGAAAATATAAATATGTCAATTGATACGAATAAGATCCTTAATACTTTAATTCCACCCCCCCCCCCCCACCTTAAAATAAAATTTAGAAATCTTTGGCTTCTAAAATCTTCCTTTAATAATATATTCTTGTAGTGGTTTTTAAATATTCTAATTGACCTTGATCTCAATGCCATTCTCAGCCGATTTCATCAGCGTGTCTACCTTGTAGCTAATATATTTGATACTTTAATATTATCCTCTTTTGACCCATTCGAGATTCTAGTTTTCTTATTTGGGTAGTAATAGGAAAACGATAGAACGGCTGATACGTTGCAATGGAAATGGCGAGAGTGTTCGTAATCTCTACTAATCTTATAAAGAAGTAATATTTGTAGGTTTTTAAGTTTGTATATAGGGGGTAATCTCCGAAATTACTCATCTGATTTCATGTGGCGTACGACGCACCGTTCGGGCGAACATCCGTACGAAGGTTGGTGGGTCAGGAGTGAGGGAGAACCAGATAAATAATTATATATAGCTAAGGGAGAAATAAAACATTGAGTTTTGATAGAGGGCAGTGTTGCCAGGTAGCTGCCCGTTTCCAGCCATATAACTGTTAAAAACCAAATCAAATGGCCGCTTTATAAAATAATTAATATTGCATGTAATTATGTTTGTTACATATTTTAGCTTATTTTTTCGGTTTTTATATATGTATTTTTTTATTTTTTTAAATTTAATAACCATTTTTTAAAATACAGCTTTGTATAAAATCGAGCCAAGCCTAAAGCTTACCTGCTGGAGATTATGATAGGGTGACTTTCAGTGCAACTTTAGTGGCCATTTTGACCATTTAATAATATATCTGCTGCATTATCTGATATATAAAACAAAGAGTTTGGCCCCGGCTCGGAAAAATCGTAGATAAGAGGCTGGCTGTAAACACCTTGTTACGAGTATATTCACAGAGTGGTTTTATTTTGAGGGAGGCAATGTTTGAGAGACGTGACTATTTGCTTTGCTAGACGACTCAATTTCCAGCGGCTTAAAGGTTGATTCTCGCCGAGCTGCGCCACCTTGTTCGCCTGATATTTCTCACATTTCTTACACTCAAAACAACAATCCGCCTTTGTCGATGTTCCCGCCGAAGGTAAGCCGGATTTATAGAACGCTGAAGTCGAGCCTCGCCGTGTACCGTTAGCGGCTTTACCAACGGAGTGATTTTTGACAGATTTTGGTACTAATAAAACTTGCAAAGGTATGTTATATGGCTAAGGTTGAAGATTGTGATTGATTATATAATATAAATATGTTAAATAATATAATACTCAATTGAAGATTGTGCACATTTTCGACTGTCTAGTCTGCGACCATGAACAATCGGACCTCCCTGGAAACAGTGAGTCTAATCTCACCAGCCGATCCTTCTACCATCGTCTAAAGGACACTGTGAGCTAAGATGCCGAGCCAATCTCGTTCGCTGGGAATACACACCAAATCCAACATACGACTGTGAAACGCTACAGGACGAAGACCACCTCCTATACTGCCAGCAGCTGTCAACCCCTATCAGACACCAGAGCCGCATATTTTCGGAGTGACGTGTCTCAACCTGGCCCGGACACGTAAACTAACTATGACTAGTAGTCCAAGAGGCAGCGACAATTGCAAAAGTTTTATAAAAGCTGATACTTCCAGATCAGACAGTACTTGAGCCATAGAATGCTGGGGTAGAGTCAGCAGGCAAGACTCCGGGACACCTGGCGCTGGCGTACTAGGAAAAGCGTAATTTTAATTAGTACCCCCAAAGTGTTTTGGAAATCTGAAAATTTATCAGTAGACAGCGAATGCAATACTGAACTCGAAAAATATAATGGTGGCGTCAGTATTACTCCTTATATCTCACAAAAATGAAGTTCATTATATTGCGCGGCACATTAGACCGATACGAAAGACTGTCTAAGAAAGATTTCATTGAAAGACTGTCTAAGGAAAGTCTAAAAACTGTTTGTTTTATCGAAAGTCAATTCTTAGACTGCTGAAAGATTTTAGCAGTCTAAGAATAGACTGCTGAAAATTTCATCGAAACATAAGAATTTCATTGCCAGATGTCAATGCTGATGTGTAACGGACGTCGTGCGACCGGTCGTATAAACGTTCAATCGCTACCGCAAATATCAAATATATCAGAATAATGTATTTGCTGAAAGTTAAAACTTTTTAATTAGTTCACGCTACGTGATCTTCTTTCCAACCTTGCTATTTATCGCTATAGCTAATATCTTTACATAAAATATATAAAATACATAAAATACATAAAATACATAAAATAAAATAGCTATGTATATATCTTTACATAAAATCACGCCATTTTCAATTCCTTCGAGCTCGGGCTTCGCCCTTCCGTTCCGGCGCGCGTCAGTACTTACTTACAAGTGTATCGAAATTTTCTTTCGACACGCATCGCCATTCCTTCTTTTTACGCGAAGGAAAAGGTTCCGGAACTAGTAATACATTCCGGGTTAGGCGAGCCTCGTTTTAGCATGTTGATTGAATATCTCCACGGAGTCGAATAGTCAGTGAACCGTCAATTTTGTTTATGCCCTTGAATTTTGATATTGGGGTGGGATATATGGACATGTAATAAAGGGTACCGACCTCGGGTGCCTTTTATTTAGGGGCGGTCATATTTGATATAACACTCTGTAACAAAACAGAAGAAACCAGTAGACCAACTTTCATATGTACTGTATTTATGTTAATTTAAATGTTCCTTCCCATGCATGTTTACATTTATATTACATATTAACTCGTTGGTGTTAGCTGTAGTGTTGATTTGTTTATGAAATGAAATGAAATATATAAATAAAATAAATTATATCACAATAATTTACATACTGCTAAGTAGATAAAGGTTTACAGTGCATTCTGTCAAAATAATCATTTTGTAAAATTCCCAAAAACAATTAGAATTATGAAGTAAAATCAGTGACAAGTAACTATATTAAAAGGAATAAAAATCACGACTGCCGTTATGAAAAGTGAACTACATCATTTATAATTATTTTTATTACGGTTTATTAATCAAATATTTACGGTTTACATATTTATCCATATAGATACATATATATATATATATATATATATATATATATATATATATATATATATATATATATATATATATATATATATATATATATATATATATATATATATATATATATATATATATATATATATATATATATATATATATATATATATATATATATATATATATATATATATATATATATATATATATATATTCGGAATGTACTCAATCAGACCTTGCATTTGATACTAAACACGATATATTTCTGTTGGACTTGGACATTTAGATAAATATTTACTTGACATTTGGACAGTTAAGGTGCCTTAACCCCTCTCCTCGCGAAGTAAAAATTCAGCTGTCACTTACGACGGCGACATTTTCGCGCGTAAAATCGGCGCGAGTCAATGACCTTGAGTAAAACGACTATAACTTGTAAACCACTATACGGATCATAAAAAGAATAACTGTAAAATGATCGCATTAAAATTTGACATACAAAACATTATAACCTTATCTCGTAACACAAATAAGATAATAATGAATAAATATTACAAAGTTGGCGAATTGAAAAAACTATCCTATAAAATCATTTCGATGTTTTTATCACAAATTATGGAAATTATGCAAAAATTGTAAATAAAGTTATGTTCTCTATTAAATGCTTTACCAAAACTGATATTTTGTTTTACTTCTTTGCATACAAAAATATTTAGGTATTCAGTCATAATAACCAAGAAAAATTTGATGTCTTCTTGTATTTTTTTTTTAAATTTTATATTTGTGACTACCTAGGGTCTTTATTTATATGAAATTCTAAAACACTTGGGATAACATAACGATTCTAACAACATTACATACTTCTAAATCGGTTTGGAGTTTAGAAGTTATGGTTGAATAAAGAAACGGAAAACATATACAGATGAACCCTGGATACAATACACTTCTTTTTTGTTGGGCAGTCGTGTTCAAAAATGCTTTTAGCTTTAATGCAGATATTGCTTGGGCGCCTTCGCATGTATCAATGATGTATCCCACATTAAACAATGATATGAGTGAAACTAAGCGTGTCCTTAATCATTAGGTAGGTATAATATGTGGGTGCTAAAAAAAATATTCTCAACATGAGATTTATAATGCTAGGTAGATTATGTCACACATATGAGGCTTTTTAAACGCAGCATTTAAAGGTGATTAATATTGTAATTAGTAATAAATATTGAAATTGAAGATATTGGTAAAGTTCGACAGTAGCTGGCATTAGTTTTTGTTTTCCTGGAAGCCATATTATTTATTTCTATATGGTTAGTATACTTTGGTAAAAAGTTGTGTGTCTCTATGGTCAACGGAGCCGGTCCGATGTTGATAAATATGCCGAGGAATAAAGCATGCGTAGGCTGAACTTTAAGTTCGGCGATGATGTACGTCCCTTATCAGCGGATGTGTGTATCGGCAAAGAAATCTGTGTGCAAATGAAGCCATTTACTTAGCGAGGGTGTCCTTAGCGGCGTCGAGTGGCCCGGCCGAGCGGAAGGGTGGCCATTCCGAGGAAATTGCCGCATCAGGCGCGTCGCTCCTAGACGATAAAAGATATTTACGGCAGGCGAGACGAAATATTTGACGTATCGCGTCTTTTAACACTTTTAGATTGGCGTTTTATACTTCACAAAATAGGAACATAAATACATCTATACTAATATTATAAAGAGGTGAAGTTTGTGGGGTTGTAGGAAGTAATCTCTGGATCTACTGAACCGATTTTGAAAATTCGTTTACCAATAGAAAGCCACGTTATTTGTGAGTGTCATAGGCTATATATTAATCCGAAAAATTAAAAGACTTTTTCGTGGTAGTCGGATTTGCAAAGTAAGTCGGAGAAAAAACGGTCGAATGAAAATGTTTCTTACGAACGCTGCTTTAACGATGAGAGATATATGATTGAGTTCTAGAGAAAAGTTGTAGAGCTTGATAATGCCTACAAAAAAGTCAGCAGTACCATATGTCTTACTTCTATATTTAAGTCTCAAAAATTAGTTTTTTTTTATATTAAAACATAATTTAAATCGTTGGGTCATGTTTATTGGTCATATTATCAACAATTATGAATTCATTTCAAAATAAGTAAATTTATCGTCTCAAATGTTTAAAACAAAAGACTTTTCCCTTTTACTGTATATAATTTCCCTTTTACTGCATAAATGGTTAAAGAGATAAGACACTCACAAATAAGACACTCACAAGAAGACACTCACAAATAACGTTAATATAGTCAAATTGGCATGCAAATACATACATACATATGCAGTAAAAATATAACCCTTCTTTTGGCAGTCAGGAAATAAATTATAGCACTCAGTACTAACCAAACTACACTCATAATTTCATCACAGGTAAAAAGTTTTACCGCCCAACGAGTGGGCACAGGTCAGCTAGTACATAATAAAAAAAACCGGCTGTGTCACCAAGGACTGATTTCATGTAAATATTAATTCCATATATAAAATCGATGAGCGCCCTCTTCGGCCGGCGGACGAACTCAATTGGGTTCCGTTGCAAACGCCTCGGGCGGCGCGGTTCGTTTCTTGGCTAAGCGTTAACAGACGGCGTTAGTATTTCATTAAAATTTGGATATTGGCGGAATTCGGATATAATTAGTATAGCTATTCAATCTGGAGATGACATATTCAATCAAAATCTGGAGAAGAGTATGAGATATTGAATCAAAATTTCGCAATGTGATTTTAGCCTAACAAGAACAATAATTTGAAGAATTAAAAAACACGAAAAAGTAAACTACTGTATTTATAATCATCGAAAACAATTTATTCGCGCTAAAAAGCACGTTTGTTAAGTTGAAACAAAATTCGTTGAAACAATATTCAAGTACAGAAGCCTCGCCACGTTCCCGTTGACGCGTGTTTTCTCTATAAACATCCAGTGCTTAAAGACGATTGCGCATTCTGTGGGTCAGACGACCGGCCTTGTCTAAGGTCTGTCGAGCGGGGCATCACGGGAGCTTTCGTGGCTATTGATGTGGCTTTGGATGTGTGACGTCGCAGGGCTGTACTCACTGCGGCAGGTATAAAATGTGGATCTCACAAAATGGTCGTACTAAGTAATGGCGCTAAGTAAACGACGACCACAATCACATGGCCATGCTCAGCGCATACCCAACTGGTATGCGCTGGCAACTATAGTACGGGCCAAATGAACGTTTCGGTGAGGCAATAAATTATTAGGCCGGCCCCGCCCCTTTTACTACCTGTTTGTAGGGATGCATGTCCTAATCTTCGCAGATTATCTATCAGATTATTATATTATTGAGATTGAGCAGCGAAATTTTTGTCGGGTCACTTTTCAGTTCGTCAAAAAAATACAAAATGTTATGTATAAAGCACCGAGTCTGCATGTTAATATCACCCTTCAACTTTAATAGCTCCAGGTTAGAAAATACGGTTTCTATTGCTCAACTAATAGGCAAGTAATGTTTTATCCGTGCAGCATTTTATAATATACATATGTGGGACTCATTATTACAAAATGCCACGATAACATTTTACTAATGACTGTTTAGAAATTAATAATGACCTATGCCATATGCCATGCTATGATAATCAGCTATCTATTAAGTACTCATTTAATAACTCACATCACATAATTAGGTTATTATTTAATTACTCTAATTCTAAAACAATACTTTAACCGAAAATATTAATAAATATAGCGATCGGTAATATAACATATGTTGGAGTATAATACTATTTCATCGAGCAAGTGTAATTCATCGATAAACAATTTTTTTTTTTTTTTTTTTATTTTTATTTTTAAACCAGTTGATAGGAGTTCCTACACTTGGTTATGTCAAAAGTAATAAAAATAACAAGTATAATATAAATACCTATTAAGGTATAAGATATGAACGTCGGTATTGCAAGGTATGAACGTTGAACATCCAAGCGCAGATTTTTTCTAGGTCATATATGTAGAGGAAACAACATTTTCCAATATTTTCTATCAAAATTCTTAAGTAATTTCGTAAAATTTTCTATCTAATTTTCTATATAATCCTAAATACTAAATAATCAAACAAATATTGGATAATTTCACAAATTATCATACGGGAAGATGTTTTAAAGAAAAAACACAAATACAAAAGAAATCAGTAATAATAATTATAGTCAATAAATAGTTAGAAGACAAAAAAAAACGCAATTGTGAAATAGTCAATAATAGAAAGAATAAGGAATAATAATAGTCAAGTAGGTCAATAGAGCTGCGAAAAATTGATATTGTCGAAATCCTCAATGCTATAAATGGGGTTTTTAGTCAAAATACCCTGTACCTTTTTCTTAAAGTGAGACTCCCCAAGGCCCCTGATGTGTAATGGAAGTTTGTTGTAGAATAAGTAAGATTGGCAGAGAAAGCTATTCCGAACCTTACTCAGACGCACCTTAAAATGACGCAAGTCCTCTTTATTTCGCGTATTATGCGAATGAATATTTGAGTTAGTTGAGGTAGTCTCGATATTTTTTCTCGTATACATGATGTTTTGGTATATATACGCGGCGTACAAAGTCATGATACCAGATTCGATGAAGTACTGCTTGCAAGATGTTAGCGAAGATATTGAGAACAGATTTCTAATCGCTCGTTTTCGACGTTAGCCGCATCCTTGTTGACAGCTCGGTTTATTACCCCATCGGAACGTTCCTTTGGCCCGTACTTTAGGTACTTATATACATAAATATACACATACACAGATACTTATACATTCATACACACATATGTAAATATAACGATCTAAATATATTATAGTTTCATTCCTTTGTATTAGAGTATACTACATTATGTTTATTATCTCATATCATATTGCGTAGTATAATATTAAATGTATATAGGCATATTATTTTTTAATATATGTTTTGCTGAAGTTGAACCGTAAGTTCAGCCAACCAAAGATAACGAGCGCGTCATATGGCCTAATCTGCACAGAAACCGTTAACTAAGCAACCGTTAACTGCGCAGACTATAGCGGCGACGTGGACGCAAGAATTTTGAATTTTGCGTAATAAAACTTTTATTATTTTTTTCTCAAAATAGAATGTCGCCCTGTTTACTGTTATCTGTTATTATGCAGTGTAAAATATTAAGTTTATCTGTAACCATCCGGAAATACTTGAGGCTTTGTTTGAGTGTCACAGCTGTGACCTATATCGCTTTGTCGGAAATAAATTAATGAGAAATTACACTATTGTCTCGCAGTCTCTTTGTGTGAAAAGTTTATGACATTGCTGGACTTAGACAAATGCCCCGGCGAAACGTACAAAGCAGAACAAATGCTTTTCAAGTTTAGTCACAATAAACAGAATTCCATTTCCTGTATCTTTATCCTATATAAATCATTTTGGGTCCCAGAACATATGCCTATAACTTATATCTCTATATCTCTATATATCTTTGCCAAGTAACAAAACTACATGACGGTTACTGTCAAATGTTACCAATTTCATAAATGTCACCTTTTACAGCCACAAACATGTTATTCAGCTATTATATTCGTTAAATCAATGGTATTGATATTTCTTAAGGCAGTAACATTTCAATTTAAAGATATCTTTGAAGTATAAAATCTAGTGAAGCGTCGGAATTCAGATTGCACTATATTTTCTTTGAGTTAAAGTCCGTTAAAATAATAATGGATCAGAAACGTGTCTAACGCTCGTGAGATGCCATTGATCAATTTCACAGTATATTGCATGTCTCTCTTCCCCTATATTTACCTGTCCCTCTTTTTCGTAACCAGTCGGGAGGACGGAGAAATCCTGAAGGTTAATTCCAGACGGAGATATCCTGACAAAACTGGTAGTGGGGGTGTGGCTGCCCACTGGGTACCTTTCCCGGTGCCTCGCCGTAAGGCGTCGGTCTCTAACGGGTTGCTGGTGAACTAGACAGTAGATTGTCTTGTCCCCAAGTCTTCTACGCTCATACCACGGCTGAAAGAACGATCTATATCGTTATACCAGCCTGGGGTGACGGGTTCGCCCGTTGTAGTCGACACCGCCCTACTGTCTCTCTTTTTCGCCAGCCACACTTAGAAAGTGCTTCGGCCGCAGCAATAATATTAAAAATAAAATTAGGTAGAATTCTACACATATAACCAATCTGAATTTCAATCATCAGTTTCAATCATTCACTAAGTTATCGCGTCGTAAAGTTTGGGAGATTTTCGTTGCATCGATTTTTTTAACCTGAATAAAGAACCGATTTTGTATCAAGCCCAGGATTGCCAGATGGATTTAAAAAAAACGACAGTGCTTGGATTTCATAAGGGTGTTGGGGGGGGGGGGGTGAGAGACAAATTGAAAAAAAAAACATACTTGTATACAGGTACATAGCTCACATCTGACAGTGTCTACATTTAAGAGTTTGCTATAGAGGCGGCTGCTAAAAACAGTCATTTGGCCACATCTTTGTGCTCATCCGCGTACTATACTTTCAGTATTTTATTTTACAGGAAATTTGGAGTTTGGAATTTTTTATTCAGAGTTCGGGGACACACAGGAAAAAATAATTCTATAAAATGTTGATTTTTGGGTATATTGGTGGGCTTCTGATTACATTACATCTGATTATTATCAAACAATGACGAACGCAGACTAATTAGAAGACCAATTTTATTTTGTCATGTTTCCAATGGATAAGCCTCTTTTACCGCCAATGTCCATTGTAGCCTTTATGCGTAAATTAATGCAAGTAATTGCTACTAAAAAGAATACCATTTCTCCATGTAAGTAACAGCCCTCTTGCACACGTTCAGTAGTGTGATGTTATAGCTTTAGCGTTATCTATTGCATTCGCTTTCGCCCTATTTTACCTAATTAAACCCGGTTACAGTTTACTAAATCAGCGCAAAAGCGAAGGCATTAGATAACGCTTAAGTTATAAAATCACCCTGCAAAGCGTATGCTGTATTTTTTGGATTAATGAGTAAAATACTTCTTTCTTAGTAATAAATAAGCAATCATGCCAAAAAATGTATTTATCCTTCTAATTATAGTCTTGAAATGTTGTTCAAGGTCCCACGAATGTTATATGACAACATTGTCTTTTTTATTCAGACTTCGGGGACACAAATTTGGATTAAATATTAAAATCAGTATGTTTGTACCCGCGCTCTTTTAACACAAACCAAAAACCGGTCGACTATACGTCCGTTTTTCAATTAATTTAGAAACCAGACAAGTACCCTGAAAACCATACAGTTCAGTCTAAAGCCGGACAACTCTAATTGGCAACGCTAACTACAGACGTTTTCATTGCAAAATAACTCTGTTATTAGAGAAGCATTTTATTATGATGAATTTTATGATGATGGATCGATAAGGAATTATGGGTACCCAGAAAATTTGTGACTCAGTATTCAGTATTCAATTTATTCATTCATAATATACAATAAAAGCATGAATTATCAATTAAAGCTAATTATCGCATATTAGAATTCATCAGTTGCTAGTAATATAATAATATATGTAGATATAAAAATATAAAAGCATAAATATTAATTCGACAATAGCGTTGACTAAAGTCGGCTTTACACGGCAGACAAATAAAAATTAAAAAAAATACAGCTGAATCCATATACATGAGTATACATATAAAATAAATTATTATTATAAGAATATTAATAGTCATCTTAGGCACTCTATACAAAAAATAATCACACAATAGAGAGTATCAAAACAAAATTGGAAAAAAACAATGTATGTATATGGTCAGGTATGTTAAGTTAAACATAGTAATCTACATATTAAATATTAAATTCATAATATTATTATTAAACAATAAAAACTAAAATGAGGTACCTGAAAGTTACATATTAATGTTATTCCCATTTGAAAGAATTGGCATGCTCAAAAAAATCACCCAGCTTATAGAAAGCATGTGTGGATTGCAGATTTTGTTTAATAAATCTTTTAAACGCCTTTGTTTCCATCTTTCTTGTAGAGAGAGCTTATAGCTCAAATATCCAAATGACTTTTGCGTAAGGTGTACTTTAGGCAGGCGTACTTTGAGTAGAATCTGTTGTTCGTTATTTATATGGTAAGAAGAAGCCATTTGAAATTCCTCGAGCTCATTGTTTCGCCGAAGTTTACTTTAGTACGTAGTTTGAGAAATGTTCCGAGTTTCGGACATTATCTCTACTGGCATTCCATTCCGATCGTGCTCCTTCTGTGTTTCCCATACAAATTCATAAATTAGCTAAGCTATTTACTTATCCTCGGGCAAATAGCGCCCCGTAATTCAGCGGCAACATAAATTAATAGGTAAGTGGTATTTATAACTGTAATTATAATTAATTTTAAGTTAGGCGAAGCGGACATATTGAAGACAAACCTGGTTGTTACCTGGTATGTTATACTCCTATGTATAAATAATAATATATATTAATATATATATATATATATATATATATATATATATATATATATATATATATATATATATATATATATATATATATATATATATATATATATATATATATATATATATATATATATATATATATATATATATATATATATATATATATATATATATATATATATATATATATATATATATATATATATATATATATATATATATATATATATATATATATTCTGTTTGTAAGTCACGGCAAATAATGTAGATATGCGGAAACGATATGAAAGTACTCCCGATTCCATTAACTAATATTGCAAGAGTGTGTTATGGATATGCCTAATAAATTTCTTTAAATTATGTTACCTTTCTGTATCTAATTTTAACTTTCCGGCCTACCATCCGACCTGAAGGTAAAGTATATAAAGTAAACGACCAAAAAAAAAATCAAGTTGGACGGAAATATCCGTTTTCAGCTTCCCTGAGACGATTAATATTATTTCCAGAATGAAGTCTGTCTCTGTTTGTATCTTAGTGTCATCGATATTTTAGTTAGATATGCCCTCACATACAAATAAGTTGAATCCACATTCCCTTTGGTCGTAAATCATGTGACAGAGAGAGCAATAAATTGTACAGTATGCGAGAGAGTAGCGCGCTGATATTCTTCGCGGCAGCTCTCACACCGGAAACGGTCGGCTGTCTGCCAGCGGACTGCGACCAAACTACTACTGGTCGACTTTCAGTAGTGCTTTTGAAGGGGTCATTTTCGAGCGCGAAAGGCCCATGTAGGGGATCATATATCGATGCTTGGTGGGTGTATAGCGCCCACCTACGATAGCGCCCAAATGCTAGATACTATTGAGCTGAAATTTGGTATGCATTTTTCGCGTCTCTTTCGTGTGTCGAAGAACGTGATAGTAAAAAAACCGCGATAACTGTTGTGTAAAATATATTTTTTCTCTTTACAAAAATGTACAATAATACGTGATAACGCGAGCGTAATTTCTTTCAGTTGAATCGTCTCTTGTTAAGGTACAGAATGACAGTTCGAAAATTTGTTTTTAAAATTTGAATGTATCCACTTTTTAATAGAACGAAATAATATTGCTGGGCTCGTTCTCAGCCAGCCATTAAATCAAAATAAACTTTATAGTTGGGTTTGTAGCGTCGCTACATCATTCCCCCCTTTGGGAGGACGACAGGTCGTCGTGTGCCACTGCCCGGGAGGTCGAACCGTTCTTCCGTATCTGGTCTTGTATTGCTGTGGTCCTTGTTGGTTGTTGTTCGCGGACGCTGCCCACCTGGGCTCCTCCTTGTCTGTCTCCTGCTCGTTCTCGTTACTGCTTGCCACGCCGTAGCAGGGTTTTAAACGATCAATCGAGATGGTAACTTTGGCTCTGTCCTGTTCAATGTCGAATGTCTTATCTCGCCGCCTCAAAACCTTATATGGCCCTCTATACGGGTTTTGCAGTGGTCTCTTCACCGTGTCGTCTCTCACAAATACGTGCGTCGCCTCCTTTAGATCCCGATGTACGAAAATGTTATTGTGGTGTTCTCGTTCTCTTCGCGGTCTGTGCGCCTCGAATGTCTCTCTCATTTGCTGCACAGTTTCTGGTATCGTTTTTGTAGTTTGTTTTTCAAAAAAATCTCCTGGGAGCCTGAGTGTTGTCCCGTACAGTAATTCAGCCGGGCTGATCCCGTAGTCTTCTTTAATAGCTGCTCGTAATCCCATTAATACGGTGGGTAATTCTCTCACCCAATTCGCTGTTTTTAGTCGCGCTCTTAATGCTGCTTTTAGGGATCTATGCCATCTTTCTATCATCCCATTTGCCTGGGGGTGATACGCTGTGGTATGTATCTTTTTTACTCCCAGTATCTGTGTCAAAGCTGTGAATAATGTGGACTCGAACTGCCTTCCCTGGTCAGTGGTAATCCGAATCGGTGCTCCGAATCGCGCAATCCATCCTTCGTAGAAGACCTGCGCTACCGTTTCTGCGCTTATATCTTTGACCGGGATACATTCGACCCACTTCGTTGCCCTGTCGATCATGGTTACGAGGTATCGGTACTCTTCTGCTATTCCTAAGGGTCCGACGATGTCTATATGTACGTGTTCCAAACGTCCTGCCTCCATGAATGTCCCTATGGGCGCGCGCGTATGTCTATGTATTTTTGCGCGCTGACAAGCGATGCATGTTTTTGCATATTCCGCGCTCTCCTTATTCATCCTTGGCCAAAAATAACGTTCCGCTACCATTTTTCTTGTCGCTCGGATACCGGGATGACTGATGTCGTGTACCAATTTTATTGCTTTTATCCGCAGTGCTGGCGTGATGTATGGCCTTGCTTTCTTGGTGGACACTTCGCACCATACTGGTTTGTCGCCTTTCTTTTCAAATTTTAAATTTTCTTGTTGCCTTATCATTTTTAGCTCGGGATCTTCTGCCTGTTGTGCCGCCAATTCTTCGTAGTCGAACGTGTTTGGGCAGTCGATTTCTGCTATCCTCGAGAGCGCGTCGGCCACGACGTTTGCTTTTCCCGGCAGGTACTCTATCGTGCTTGCAAATTGCGAAATATATGACGTATGACGAATTCTCATGGGCGTTTCCGTGATAGAGTCGTCCAATTTCTTGGGAGCGTGAATTAGTGGCTTGTGATCCGTGAATATCGTCAGCTCACGCCCTTCTACCATCTTCCGAAAGTGTCTCACCGATAGGTAGATTGCCAACAACTCCCTATCGTAAGTTGCGTAATTTTGTTGCGCATGCGACATTGCCTTCGAATAAAATCCTAACGGCGCCCATTCTCCACCTTTCTTTTGATGTAATGCCGCTCCTACGCAGGTATTTGATGCATCTGTCATTATTGCCAATGGTGCATGCGCCGACGGGTGCGCTAAAATTACCGCTTCTTCAACGCTGTCCCGGCATTTCTCGAATGCTTCTGTGGTTTCTGTTGTCCATGGAATTGGCGTGCGATCATTCTTTTTTGCTCCTTGTAGGAACTTGTTTAATTTTTCTTGATATTGCGCGGCTCTTGGGATGCTATTTCTATAGAAATTGATCATTCCTAGGAATCTCCGTAACTGCTGAACGTCTGCTGGTTTCGGGTATTTTTTTATCGCCTCTACCTTGTCCGCCTTCGGTCGTATTCCAGTAGCATTCACGGTGTATCCTAGGAAGTCTAGCTCGGTTCTTCCTACGTGGCATTTGTCTATGTTGATCGTGATTCCATGCGCGTCTAATCTCCCGAGCGTTTCTCTTAAGTGTCTTGCGTGAGCTTCCTCGTTTTCTGAGGCTATTAAAATGTCGTCGATATACACGAATATGAACGGTAAGCCCCTCAGTACTTCGTCCATAAAACGCTGCATCGTCTGTGCTCCGTTTCGTAGTCCGAAGCTCATTCTGCACATCTCAAAAAGGCCGAAGGGAGTGGTGATGGCTGTCTTTTCCATATCTTCTTTTCTTACCGGTATTTGTGTGTATGCCTTTACCAAATCTAAAGATGTGAAAATGGTGTTATTTTCCAGCGAGTGCGTGAAATCCTGTAGTCTCGGGATAGTATATCGATCTGGTACGGTGATACTGTTGAGCCTCCTATAGTCTCCACATGGTCGGAATTCTCCATTTGCTTTGGGGACCAAATGCAGCGGGCTCGCCCATTGGCTCTTCGACGGTCGGCAGACTCCGGCTGCGATCATTTCGTCGAATATCTTCTTTGCCGCTGCGTACCTTTCTGGATTAAGTGGCCGCGGTCTGGCGAACACCGGTGGACCTTCCGTTTCAATGTGGTGTTCCACCTGGTGTTTCGGTTGTCTCGGTTGAGATGTTGCTGATGTAATATTCTGAAACTCGTCGAATATTCTTAGGTAATTCGGCGATTGTTTGATGGCCTGGATGGATAGTGCCCGTGCTTCTGTCGTGCGTGAGTTTGGCGAGATTAATTTCTTTTGAAATAGGTCAACTAATAGTCGGTGCTTCGCCAAAAAATCTGCTCCTATGATGGGCTGCTGTACATCCGCAATTATGAAGATGGCCGCCAATGGGTTTTCTAGGCCGATGTTTAGTGTCATCTCCTTTCTTCCGTATGTGGCGATGGTAGTACCGTTAGCCGCTCGAAGCCTGAGGTCCGCTCTTCTGCCGTTGTCGGATTTCCTTCTTGGAAGGACGCTGACATTTGCGCCAGTATCAACCAAGAAGAGTGCGTTGGTGCTGCGGTCTCGAACGTATAAGCGGTTGGTGTCGTCGGCGCCGAGTTGATCTACCCCCGGCGCCTCTAGTAGTTTTCCGCCTGATTCCTCTGCTTCTTATAGTTGCACGCCTGTTGACACCTCCTTGCGGCGTCCCCGAAGCGTCTGTGGAAGTAGCAGATGGTTTGTTCATTTTGCCCTGCCGAGCTGTTTCCCGCGTTGTTCCGCTGCAACTTTGCTATTTGCTCCGCCAGATCCTTGAGCTGTTTTTTTATTGTGGTCATGTGGTCATGTGCTTCCGCCCGCGTGTCGACTCGGTTCACTTCTTGCGTCTCCCTCGCCGTTGATTCCATCATTCGATCAGCTAAGTCCGCTAGGACGTCCAGGTTGCTCTCAGTATTTATCGACAAAAACGTCCTGATCGTCGTAGGTAGATGACCGAGCCACATCGCTTTAATGGTCTCATCGGGTATCTTCCCTCTGTTGAGCCCTTTCATTCGTCTCATTAACTGCGACGGCTTGTCACTTCCCAGCTCAGTCTCATGGAGTAATTTTTGTAGCTGTTGTGTCTCTGATTCCCCAAAAACGCTGATTAATCGGGTCTTGATCGCTTCGAACTTGTTGTGGGTAGGCGGTTGTAGCAGTAAGTCTCCTACCTCCCGCAGCGCCGTCCTGTCTAACTGTGTGATTACACAGCTGAATTTATCTGCGTCGCTGCATTTCTGTGTTGCGAGCAGGATCTCCACGTGTGCGAACCATAGCCGTGGTTCCTGATGCCAGAACGTCGGTATCCTCGAGTTGATGCTCAGCGGAGCGATGTCCTGCACTTGCCTGCTGCTTCCGGCCGTGCCGCTAGGAATGTCTTCCGTATTCATTTTCTTTAGGTTGCGAAGATCTTTAGGTTGTCCTGTTGGTCCGTTGAGTGTCTGACGAGTTGTAGACCTTGCTCGTTAGTCCGATTCAGGCGCGCCGTCGATCTTGCGTCCTCGTACAGGGTCACCAATTTCGCGTCTCTTTCGTGTGTCGAAGAACGTGATAGTAAAAAAACCGCGATAACTGTTGTGTAAAATATATTTTTTCTCTTTACAAAAATGTACAATAATACGTGATAACGCGAGCGTAATTTCTTTCAGTTGAATCGTCTCTTGTTAAGGTACAGAATGACAGTTCGAAAATTTGTTTTTTAAAATTTGAATGTATCCACTTTTTAATAGAACGAAATAATATTGCTGGGCTCGTTCTCAGCCAGCCATTAAATCAAAATAAACTTTATAGTTGGGTTTGTAGCGTCGCTACACATTCATCATTTGGTCATGGCAAGTGTTCAAAAGATTGTGGTTAAAATCAGTCCACCGTGGGGGGGGGGGGGGAGGGGGGCGCACTAGTAATATATCAGTCTTGAATTATTGGACTTAAAGACTTGAAAATTGTCTTTTTTTATAAAACTAGTATAATATTTATTAAGTTAGGTTTTTGTGCTATCCACTTTGTTGTAACCCGCCACTAAATGACGATGCTTCTATCAGCTTCTTTACCGTTCAACCGATCGCCATGAAAACTGGTATACATAAATATTTGAGCCCGTAAAATATTTTCGCGATATCCACTTTATTGTAACTCGCTACTAGATGGCACTGAAGCAGATCAAATTAAATATCGTTTAACCGATCACCATGAAAATTTTATAAGAACGAAATCGAAAGTTGAAAAGGGCCGGTGTGATTTTTTGAATAGAGATGACTGAATGAACGGTGAGAAACCATAGGCTACATCGGGTAAAGGGGAGGACGAGATAGGGAAGGGTGGAAAGGGGAAGGTAGCGAATACCCAAGCATCGTCGGGTAATATCCCAGTGGTAATTAACCGGCATCCTTGAAGGGGGTGAATGAGTACGAGCAGGTAAGCAACTTTTGATAAAAATTTGTGGACAGAAAAAAAGCGCTGAGTACGATGCGCCATCTAGCGGTAAGTAAAATATCGTAGTTAAAATATACATAGTTAATAAGCGATAAATAACTACCGATAGATGGTAAACGCTTGTCAAACTTTTTTTAATTCATTCTTCAAATTTTTAAATTAAAAAAAATGTTCCTATTTTTTTTTATTTTAAGTTGTTCAGTTGCTTGTACTGATTCACCCTCTTGAAGGATGCCGATTAATAAAAACTCACCCGTATAATCGATCAAATCGCCTTGAAAAACAGCTATTGGCTCAGTAACCTGTTTTATTATGATTATTATGTATTCTAAAATGACAACGATACTATACATTATATAGATATGTACCCGTAGTTGGTGTGAAGGCAGGTAGAGTTAGGGCCGATGCTCGACGATGCTTGCGCTAATTGGCTCCTCTTGACATGCTCTGTGATGCTACAAGCTCCACGTTTAAGCCTCTACAAGCGTCGAGCTTTTTCGCTCACCTTCTCTGTGTACCCAGAAACATCGTAGATGTATACATATATAAAAAATGCGAAGCAGAAACAAGCGAAAATGTTGACAAACGTACATGTGTTACATATATATGTAGGTATGTTACGTATAAACGACAACCTAATATGGGCACGTCTTCATGTCTGACTACATGTCTGACCCATTCAGTTAGGTGGATATAATATTTGTCACAGCAGCCATTTTTTGCTTTCTCGGCCCGCCAATCGACGAGGAGGGAAAGTATTGTGAACGCATAAATTTTGTTTCGAGTGAAAGATAAAAGAAATCTATTTATACGATTCAGAGACGGTTTTTGAGACACGATTAGGACTATTTTCAGATGGAGACTGTCTGTGTATCTGTCTGTTTGTCTGTTTGCCTGTCTGTCTCTTTGTGTATTCCTCCACGATAAGATACTTTTTACTTGTAAATTCTATACTAGAATATGGCATCCAGGCATGGGGACTTACATTTCCCACATATGTTAGGAAAGTAGAAAATATTCAAATTCGAATACTGAAACAAATGGCATCAAAATGCTTAATACAAAGTAAGCACAATAATTACACAGAACTCTACTCCTGTATTAATGTCTTGCCTACAAGTTTCTTCGTATGGTATACGATTCTGCTTGACAACAGCGAAAACGGTTCGTTACGAATACTTGCCTTATCATGTATGTACACAGAACTAGGCTACGCGAAAAGGGGCATTTGAAATATAACAAGCAAAACAATTATTATGGCGATAGAACTCTTGAATTTATTGTTCCAAAATTACTCAATCACTTTTGAATAAATTTAGACAACTCAATCAGTAAATACTTACTAAAGAAAACATTGAAACTTAGACTACTAAGCAACCTAAATAATTACTTACCCAGGCGAGCTAATTAAAATAATATATAATTTAAATACTATAAAGGCCAAATTAAAAACTCTATTTGTATAAATTAGAATATGTTTTTTATTTTATTTTATTTTATTCAGGCAACAGACAGTACAAAAAAACATATTTACCTCATCAAAATATAACAAACATAAACCATTTATATGTTTCCACCAATTAAACGGTCATATAGTGCGTTATTC
This sequence comes from Micropterix aruncella, assembly GCA_944548615.1. Lineage (NCBI taxonomy): Eukaryota > Metazoa > Arthropoda > Insecta > Lepidoptera > Micropterigidae > Micropterix > Micropterix aruncella. The sequence continues at coordinate 6,558,760 of OX155961.1, read as the reverse complement.
TATATAAAAGAAAAGTTTAAAATATGCAAGCATTTTTAAAGTGAAAAGTAAAATTATTACGGTTTTTTAAATAAACAGAAAATATTCTGAAAAGTAATTGCTAAGTTACTAAACAGTCCAAGTATTAAAAGAGTAAATATAAAGTAAATAGAGCAGAAAAAACAGTAAATAGATTCATAAACATGTATATTAATATGGTAATAAATTAATTTATTATTAAATAGATAGTAATAAGAAAATAAAATATATAATTATGTAATGACACATTTTATGAGAACGAAAAATAGAAAAAAGGAAAAAGGTATGTAAATACAAAGATAAGAGGAGAATAACTATTTTCATAATAAACAGAAATAAATATGTAGAAGCATTAGCATAACTATAAAAAGTAAAAATTCTATTAGGCTAAATCAGCATTAGCATAACTTTGTAGAAATAAGTGCATATAATTAGAGTACATCAAGCTAGTTAATATAAGTTAGGTTATGTTAGAGCGTAAGTAAATATCTCTAGTGTAAATCATGTTATTAGTGTAATTATTTATTATTGCAATCGTTTAATTAAACAAAGTAAGTACGAATAGTTAGTTTAAACCAAGATAACTAATATAGGTTAGGTTATGTTCGGTTAGGTTAGGTTAGGTTAGAGTACATCAAGCTAGTTAATATAAGTTAGGTTATGTTAGAGCGTAAGTAAATATCTCTAGTGTAAATCATGTTATTAGTGTAATTATTTATTATTGCAATCGTTTTATTAAACAAAGTAAGTACGAATAGTTAGTTTAAACCAAGATAACTAATATAGGTTAGGTTATGTTCGGTTAGGTTAGGAAGTAGGTATATTAACATTAATTTTGTGAAAAATCATTTATTTACTGTAAATATTTATTAGTGTATATCAGCCTAGTTATTATAGGATATATAGGTTAGTTTAAATTAGGTTAGGAAGTTAATATATCAACTTAAAGTAAATTAAGTTAAAATAGATAATATTAGTATAATAGGTAAGCATAGTATAATATAAGCATAATATTTCAGATATGAACACATTATTGTTAGTTACCCACTGAAAAGGCACTAGCCTTAGTGGGGAACTGTGACATGTAATTTGTATCTTTTTTATAAATAAATGCAAAAAAATACAAGTTAGATGTAGTAGGGATATGTTTATTTTTTAAGTAGATCTCTAAACCGAGCATTCTACTGTCCCAGCCAATTAACTGTTAGGGAAAGTATCGTCAACAATTTTTTTAATTTTGAGATGAAGACGGAAATATCTAATTTTACACCCCCCCCCCCCTCCCCCCCCCCCCCCCCCGAGACGAATAAGACCGTTTCCAGATTGAAGTCTGTTTATGTGTCTGTGTGTCTGTGATTGTGTCTCTGTGTGTATATTCCTCCACAATAGCGCCCAAATGCTTAATCCGATTGAGCTGAAATTTAGCATGCAGGCATCATTTGGTCGTGGCAATAGTTGCAAAGACTGTGATTGAAATCCGCCAAGAGGCGCACTAGTCATATTTCAATCTCGAAATATGACATTTGGTAGACAGATGCCTTGTTGGGCCGAAATGACATTGTTAAATTTTGGTTGGACATCTCATATTTATTTATTTATTTATTTATTTAGGTACATAGGATTAGGTATACAGTTCATTCATAGGTCATGTAATCTTATAATAATTATATAAATTATTTAATAATTAATATAGGGAGGTTTAACACATCTTACATGACCTTTACTGCCAATAGCACATCTAACTAGGCGATAATTTGGCCCGTCTCTAGATGTGCATATTTTTATGCAATTTTAAGAAATGAACTGTTTTTTTAAAAATAAATTATTTGGACCCACCACCTGTATATACACATACATATACCAATTTTATAAACATTATAGCTATGTAATAAATATATACATTTATAGTTGTAATTTAATAAAATTTAATTAAGAAAAATAGATAAGTGATACTAAATAAATTGTCGTGCGTTGCAAAGAAGTTGATCAGATTTTACATATCCCTTGTTAAGTAGCCATCTATTAAGGTTTGCTTTAAATATTTTTATGTTAGGATAATTTTTCATGTCTTCACTAAGGGAATTATATAATTTTGGGGCTATGTAGAATATATATCTCTGGGCAAATGTTGTCCTGACTGACGGAATTATATAATTGATACTCGCGGACATTCTTGTGTTCAGATTGGTTTGAGTTCGGGCGTGGTCATCTCTAGATTTGTAGAATGCAAGAAGCGCTTGCTTAATGAATAACTGTTTAGCTGATAGCACATGGGATTGGGAAAATAACAAGGCAGATGCATGACGCCGGCTTTTCCTGTGAATTACTCTCAATAATAATTTCTGCGCTTTTGTCAATCTATCCAGATTATCATTAGTAGTAGCGCCCCATGCCGCGACTCCGTAGGACAAAATACTCTGACACAAGGCCATGTATACCATTCTTATGGTTGTTTTGGACAGAATGTTGCGCAGCCGAAGAAATACATAAACCAGCTTTCTAATTCTCGAACTCAAATTTGCAATCTGATTTTCCCAACATAGCTTCTCATCTACCGTTATGCCTAAGTAGGAGACTGTTGCAGATTTGCTTAATTTAGTACATACACATCTATTCTTATCCAAGCATTTGTCGGTATGAATGGCAAGTGTTTGGTTGAGAACCTGGCTGGGATTTTACCGCAAGCTGAAAGTGATAAATTTTGATTTCGCAGCATTTAGCGTTAAAATATGGTTGTCGATCCAAGTTTTATCCAGTTCCAAGTTACTTTGAGCTTTGAAGAATGTATCATTCCAATTATTAGTCGCAGTAAGAAGGGCAGTGTCGTCCGCGAAGGATACAATTCTACCATTAACAGGTAATTCGCACAATCTACCATTAACAGGTAATTCGCACAATTCGTTCATGTAGATTAAAAAGAGAATTGGACCCAAAACCTTACCTTGATGGACACCGAATGACGCGTTAGTCGCTTCGCTTATTTGTCGACCAATTACTGTGCTCTGAGTCCTCCCGTCTAGGTAACTCCGAACCCATTTTAAGGCCACCCCATCGATTCCGTAGTCAGTTAGTTTTTTTCGAGGATTACATGGGAAACTGTGTCAAAAGCCTTTGACAGGTCAAGGAAAGTGGCAATTACCTTTTTTCCTTTGTCTATGTTTTCCACTATATATTGTATGACAGCATTGATGGCCTCACTGGTTCCCCGACCCTGTCTAAAGCCATACTGATTATTAGATAGCAGCTTCTGTGTCTCTAGATATTGTGTTAGTCTATGTTTGAATATTTTTTCATACACTTTAGAAACCACACTGAGGAGGGATATAGGGCGATAATTTCCTATATCTCCTTTTTTACCACTTTTAAATATTGGTTTTATTATCGCTTTTTTCAGCCATGTTGGAAATATACCAGTCAAGAAACTGAGGTTTATTAGATGAGCAAGGGTCTAGGATACAAGCTACGAGTACACTAATCATAATAAAATTTGGCCATTCATTTAATTTTATTCCGCACAATATTACCGCCATTTTTGGCTCTTGGTCGAACCCCCGCTTTTAGATTTTTCACATCTGGGTCATATCGAATCATTTCGAGATCATTCGACGAATCTTAATATCCTCACCCCACTTCATATGTATTCGAATAAGTATTTTATTTTATTTTTTATTTTATTATTTTTAAGGAAACATACAGCTGTTACAATAAATTTGTTACAGAATTATTAAGTTAAAAAAAATAAAGCTAATTACATGTTTCCACTTAAACATTCATAATTTAAACACAACAATATATTTTTTTTTGAAGAATTAACTAACACTCATAGGGACAGGTGGGAACTGGGAAGAAAGGAGTCATAATAAGTAAATAAAATTTTATGTAAATACACGTTCCATAATATAGACATACATATTATTTAAAGATATTCTTGAATAAATATTATTTATAATATATTATATATTGCGATTACAATGATAAATCAATACCATCATTAATAATTGCTTTCTTAAGAGCGAATGATGACGTATTGAATACGTCAATATCGCCGAGCTGCGTATTACAAATTTTACATACCCTATACATGAAACAGTTTTGTGCATAATTAGTACTAACCTGCGGAAGGTGGAATAACTCCGTTTGGCGAGTGAGTCGCGATGGTACACGGAAAGATATCATTCCAAGAAGATCAGAACAATCAATATAACCTGCCAATATTTTATGGAAAAACACCACGTCTGCGCATTTTCTTCTTGATTGTAAGGATTGAAGCCCATGAAAAGCAGCTGCTTCGTTGTGATTGGGAAAGGACAAGAAGGAGCGATAATTCAAATGTTTCAGGAACACATTTTGAATACGTTCAATTCTCTTTATGTGAACATTATAACAAGGAGACCATATTTGAGAAGCATATTCGAGGTGACTGCGGACGAAAGCGTAGTACAAGAGTAATAGAGATTTTTTTACTGCGAAATGTTTTGAAGTTCGAAGTACGAATCCTAACATACTATATGCTTTTTTCGTGATGTTATCTATATGGGAGTTATATAATAACTTACTATCTAAAAGAACACCTAGATCCCGAATTGCATTTTTCTTGGTTATCGAGAAACCATTGACAGTATAAATAAATGGTAGAATATTGTTTTTCCGCGTAAAACTAACGGTAGCACATTTCGCAGCATTCAGGAATAAACGATTCGAGGCGCAATAAAGAGATAGTCTATCTAGATCATCCTGGACTAATTGACAGTCGTCAAGGGAATTAACAGGTGCGTACATTTTCATATCGTCAGCAAAAAGTAAAAACTTACAAAATTTAAAACAGGTATTTATGTCATTGATATAAAATGTAAATAGAAGGGGCCCTAAAAGGCTACCCTGTGGCACACCCGAGGATATACTTGTCCAGTCGGACTTAAATCCTCCAATAACCACACGCTGGCAACGATTTTGTATGTACGATGCAAACCAACGTAGTAAATCACCGTGAATTCCAACTGCACTTAATTTTGAGATAAGATTAGTATGGTCCACCTTGTCAAAAGCTTTGCTGAAGTCAGTATAAATAGCATCCACTTGATTGCGTTTACTCATTTGAAGCGACAGGAAACTCGTAAACAAAGTAAGATTAGATACCGTAGACCTGCCAGATCTAAATCCATGCTGTTGGGGTAGAATACAATGAGTAGTTGCCGCATATAATTGATCGTAAACTATTTTTTCAAATAGCTTACTGATGATGGAGAGTTTGGAAATAGGACGATAGTTAGTAACATCAATTTTCGAACCTGATTTGTATACCGGTGTAACAAAAGCTTGCTTCCACTCGTCGGGAAAGGTGCCATAACAAACCGACCTCTTGAAAAGTAAGGTAAGCGGCAAGGCCAAAGTATGACCGCAGCGAAATATAAACAAAGGTGGGATACCGTCTGGTCCAGCACTTTTATTGAGATCGAGCTTGCTAATATACTCCTTCACCAATTCTTCAGTGATTTCAATAGACGAGATATTACTACCATGGCATTCGATATGAGCAGAAGTACTAGGACTAGCGGAAATCGGTTCAAACACGGATTCAAAATACTTACAAAACATATTACACACTTCCTCCCCTGACGCAGAGACACTACCTAAGTACGTTACTCTTTTAGGGACAGAGTCGGATTTCCGGAGGGATTTGGCATAAGACCAGAAGGACTTAGGATTGCTAAGAATATTTGTTTCAATTTTTTTAATGTACATTGCATAGCAATCCCTGTTTATAAGTTTCTGCCTGGACCTCAACAGGGAAAATTTGTTGTAGTCAAGCGGGTTGTGAAACCGTTTAAACCTTTGATGGTATCGATACTTCTCCTTGGTAATATTAATTAATGAAGCTGTATACCAAGGGGGATATTTGGATGCCCACACCAATTTCGTTGGCACATAAAGATCAATTACCCTAGCCAGAATTCGATAGAAACCGCTTAAGGCAGAATTAATGTCAGTGTTACATATAAGATCTTTCCAATTAAACGCCGCAAGTTCAGCATTAATTGCGATATAGTCAGCTTTATTAAACTGTGTCACCTGCCTGCGCGAATCCTGAAGTGGTATCACGAGATCTAGGGAATATTCTATAACGAGGGCTCTGTGATACTTGTAATCCTCAGGAACTATTGGGTTGTCGCTAGCATAAACATTAAGATTTTCATTGCATAGGACCAAATCTAACGTTTTCCCCAAAGTGTTGCGGATACCATTATATTGGCGAAGACCAGCCAAACACATAGTGTCCAGAGTTAAGACAGCATGAGCAGAGGATGAAAAGTTAGTAGACGTTAGAAATGAGCTATTACCTTCGCGATCCCAATCGATTTCAGGCAGGTTGTAGTCACCAACTAAAATAAAGGCATCTTTAGGATGGCTGAGAACAATGTCAACTAGTCGAGACATAAATGTTTCAATATTTGTATTATAATTAAGTGTTCTAGGGAAGTACGCACAACATATGTGAACTGAACTTTTACACCCTTTTAAAGATGACGACGGTATGGTGACCCAGATGTCCTCAGCGCACGTACTCCACAAAGGCTGATCGTGAGCATGTATCTCGTTTTTAATGGCTAATAGAACACCACCACCATATTCCTGGCCCGTAGACGCGTAGTTCCGGTCACGTCTGAATACTGTATATCGGCCATCAATCAACTCGCTGCTCGATATTCCTTGGTGAAGCCAAGTTTCCGTCAGTGCAATAATGTCGAATTCATTGCATAATATGCTTTGAAGGATTTCGTTTGTTTTGGTTCGGAGACCTCTAACATTTTGGTAATAGATGAATAATTTCATAAGGAGTCGTGAGGCACTTGGACCAAAACAAAACTTACGCCCATAGGACGCACAATAAATAAAATAGGTGTGTGAAGACAGTATTTGACTAAATTGAAGAGATAATAAATTAATGTTGATATGCTCGAAGCTTGAAAAATAACAGCGAAGCAACACAATGAAGACGCAGATGGATAGAACAAATTATGCACAATATTGACATGTATTAATAAGTATATAAAATGACCCAGGACCAATGAGAAATAATCGATCCACGATAATTATATATAGTATATTAAGCTAATTATAAAAGGATTAGGACAGTTGCCTATATAATCTGATGCCTATGGAGCTAACTTAGGTCTGTGGACGCTAACTATTGCTAACGGTGCCAAAATAAATAAAATCAAATTGCTTCATTAGGATGTTGATTATAGCCAGTCCAGAGTACTAGTATAATAGAGGTCTGTGGGTACCACGGTACCGCCAGTTAAATAAGGTTAACTAGGTCAAAATCATATCACCAATCAAGCCACCAATAAGGAAGTTCTACAGCGTGTCGGTCAAAAACGCAAACTTTGGCAGACCATCAAACAGCGCAAAGTTGCATACCTGGGTCACGTGCTTCGCCACGACAGGTACGAACTCCTGCAACTCATTATGATGAGAAAAGTTGCAGGGAAGAGGAGACCTGGCCGTAGACAAAAATCTTGGTTGCGGAACATTCGAGAATGGACCGGGAATACGACTATCGCCAAATTGTTTTGCCTGTCGAAGGATAAAAAGAAGTATGCAGAGCTGACTGCCCACCTTCACTAGTTGGAAAGGCACTCTGAGATGAATAAGAAGGCCAAAATCATGTCTCCGGTTTGAAATAATGTATGCAGATGTAGCCTGCAACGATAATAGCTTTTGAATGCATTCATCACGCTAATATAAGTGGGCTCATACCAGCTATTCATCTCATTGTCTGGTCTCATAGCATTATCATCCGCTCATTCTGCCGAGCGAGCTGCTCGGCGCTCACTAGTGACTAGGGCGGTCGCAAATCATTTCAATGGATGTCTTGAATGCACAATGAACGTCTGCATAAACGATAGCTACCGTAGCGGCTTTAAGCCGCTGTTGGCAGCCGTTTCTGAGGCCAATTTCAAAGGAGACTCATTGGCCCTCGAGCGAGGCATCTGATCACCGATAATCGATTATTTACAATCGATTAACGACGGCTAGGGGAGCTGTTTCAAAATAGGATAACGTATAGGCGTTTTTAAGACGTCACCTATAGTGTGCCGTCATACTGCCATACCATAAACGCCGCCATTTTGAACATAGGAGAAGATTAAACAATATTCACAACTATGAGAGCCATCTACACGTTGCCTTTCGTAGTAAAATCCCATCTGCCGTATTGCATTGAGCAATCTTAAAACAATATTATAACCAATGCCCACACGTAGGATGTGCCCCGCCTTTAATAAAAAACCGGTAAGAAACTGTGATCACTTTTAGACCTAAATATAAATGTAAATGCAGGATTTAGAAAATTTTGACGACTTAAATAAACCCTTGAACTTACCCACAACCACCGAAATCTGCTCCTGCAACCAAAACACGCATCTTTTTCTTCTTTACACGGCCCGGACCGGTGGCATAGTGGTTAAGTTGTCTGATCTTACATTTCAAGGTTCCGTGTTCGAACTTACGTTACTAGGCTGAGTCACCTTTTTCCGTTAGGTTAAAATAAACGTAATTACAATTCAATTCTGTGGATCTTTAACAAGACACCCATTTACACACATGTTACACGCACACATACATACATATAAACACTTCATAGTAGGGTTGGTTGTTAGAGAGTGTCGTATGGTAATGAGCCCGCCCACTGTACGAATTCTACGATAACGATTAGAAACAAGCAAGAAACAGCTCGTGTTATTTCTCCTCTATCGACTTTCGCGCCCATGCGAGCCGCCATTATGCAATATTGGCTTGTGACTTCGTTACCGTTAACTACCTTTAATGCTACATAATATTGAACTACCTGGGCTCGCAGTAAATAGGTTTCATAGTCACATCTTCACAAATAATCACCCGATCAGTATTTATCCAGTTATATGTAGGTACACCTCAAAAGTACATAGGTATAACAGGATAGTCGTACGCAGAGGCGTAGCTAGGGGGGGGGAAGGGGGTACATATGTCCCCGGGCGCCACAGCTTAGGGGGCGCCAAAATGAGGATGGATTTAAACTAACTTTTGTATTATAATTTTATAAAAATGAATGTATTTTAAAACGTGAGATGTTAAACGAAAAATTAAAAACCTTGAATGTTCAAAAAAATTGTGACATTACCAACCTGGTTTTTACGTTTTAAACAAACAACTCAACAAGAAATATCAGTACGGTTTTTACGTTTAAAAAACCCTAATACCATAGACACCGACGTCAATGGTCACGAATTGTTTACAGAAATCGGAGACTGCAAAATGCTGCTCAATACCCGGATTGAAATTCTATCAGAAACTCCTTTAGACCTTCTTGGTTTTATTATATCATATGGAGATGACGTGTTTCCCAATATGCGTATTTCACTGCAAATTCTTTAACAATTGCTGTTTCAATTGCAAGTTGTGAGCGGTCTTTCAGCAAACTAAAGCTTATTTTATCATATTTACGTGCTTCAATGGGACAAGATCGTCTGAGTGATCTTGCACTCCTTAGTATCGAAAGACAAACCCTTGATTCTATTAATTTTGACAACGTATTTGATGAGTTTGCGACAGTCAAATCGAGGAAGATCAATTTATAGTAGAAATCCAATTCATATATACTACACATACACACTCACGGACCAGTACAATAAATATGTATAGAATTTAGTTTTTATAAGTATTTAGTAATTTTAATAATTAATTAGTATTTATTTTAGTATTTTAGTGTTTATTAAATAAATTGTTTCAATCCATAAAAGGATTTTTTAGTTTTTATTCTATTTATGAACCATATATTATGGAACGCCGATTTGGTAAAAACTAAAGTCCCATTACAATTTAATTGTATTTAGAAAAAAATGAATTGCAATGGGATATTAGGACTTTAGTTTTTACCAAATCGGCGTTCCACAATATAAACTGAAAAAAAAAATTTTTTTTGGGGACTCCGGCCCGAGTGAGTCTCCAGACTCTCGATACGAGAAGGGGCGCAGATTTTGTGTCTTGTCCCCGGGCGCAAATTACCCTAGCTACGCCACTGGTCGTACGTTACTCTTAGTTCTAAATTATCGAGTCAGTGTCACATATTCATTACCCTCTGCATTAGGACATATCGTCACCGCCCCCCCCTCCCCCTCCCCCCCCCCCCCCCCCCGCTCGTCCCACCCCACCCTCATCGCCCCACCTCACAGCTAAAGCTCATAAATTCAAATTAACTGGGTCCCTACCTGTATAGGTACTGTAGGAGCTAATAGGCCCTTGCTGAGTTGGCCACGAAGACCCATTTTGTTCAGGGTTGGTCACACTCACTGGTCAACACCCATCCGGCGGCCTCCATGCATGAAGTACGAGCCCGTGCAGGACTCTGGCCTTAGGGCTAGTGTCCCCTAGGAATCAACCTTCTGGCGCTCCTGGACGGTCTGCGTACAATATCGTTCATGGGGACAAAAGGCTTGTTTTGTTGAAAAAAGTGGTTTAGCCAACACTATCTATGCACAAAACAGCACAGTAAAAGTTATTGTCAGGTTACGCCTATGCAATATATGTCAATATATTTTTTGGCTAGTTTACTTTCGTTTCTTTCTAGCGCGTTTTATGCATTAAGAATCTTGCGACGAACTTTGGATGAAAGTCAAATTAAAACTGTGTACTATATGGGGAAATGCCCTAACGGCACCTAGCGTCGGACACTAATAGTATCTCGACAAGTCGCGGCGCGATCGATACAAAGACGTTGGAAAAGGAAAAGCGTACGCTTCCACGCACCCTTTTCACCGATCTTTGTATCGATCGCGCCCCGACTTGTCTAGATACTATTGGTGTCCGACGCTAAGTGTCGTTCGGCTTTAGGGGACTTCCCCCTAGTTATTTTGGGTCAATATTAAGATATGGTTTAACCCGCTGGGGATTTGGTTTTAACTGCAACGAATTCCAGATATTTATTTTACAAAAGCAAGCAATCCGAATAATTACAAAAGCAGATAGCAGAGATTCATGTCGTCCACTTTTCAAGCTCCTAAATATACTAACCTTAACGTATTTGTATTAACATAAATTATTAGTAGGAACAAAAAATAAACAAAATTTTAGTTTATCTTTCATCAAAAGTAGTACATACATGCAAATACCGAAATATTCTAGCATCAAATATTATAATATGGGGCCTAAAGAGATCAAAATTAAAAAAAAACGAATACTTAGTTCAGTGATGCCCTAAAGAAACTCCTATCAAAAAATGCATTTTATATTATTTAAAAAAATGAGATTTGTTGCAGACTGAACAAAGACACATGATTATGAAAAGGAAATGTATTGTGAATGGTGTTCCCAGGGGCGGTATAATACGAGTTGCATCTAATACTGGCAGTAGTTTCACGCCGCATTGCAACCCTATAAAATAATACAACAAATCAGTCCGTTCTCGGCTTTTCGCAGTTGCAACGCGGCGGTGAACGTCAGTCGTGTGTTGTGTCGTCTCGATTGCGTGTGTCTAATTAATTTGGAAGTTAACTGTTGGTCGCATACTTGACTCCGCGCGTTGCGAGGGGAAATCCTAGCAACGCCTCGAGTGCAAGTTGCGCTGGAATTCGCCGTAAATTACCGGCGCGACGCGGACGGCCATATCTGGATTTTGAAACGGCACGCTTACATTCTACGCCAATGCAGAATTTTCGCATTTCCTTTTAAACTTACGCTAAAACGGCGATGTAAAACAAAAATTAAAATTACTAGCGCCACGAGAGTGACTATCAAGATGGTAGAGGGTAAACTTTAAAACTTTCTGGATTGTACATGTATTTTTAAGCTTGTAACCTTGATTTGGTACAAGATTTGATTTGCCTTGCAATGTTTGTCAGTATGTTTGTTTAGGTCAAATCTTGTATGCGGAATTAGAACCTTTTCCTCTTATCCTATGAAGTTGAAATTTTACATGTTGGTGCAGTTCCGATGACAATGCAATTTTATGGAAAGCATGACCTGATTCTGCACCCAGGATTAGCTCCTGATAAAAGAACTCCTCCACGGTCAATAGCACAGACACGAAATTTTGTATACGCATTTAATCAAGATAGCCGTTATAAGTGTCATCATGACATGACTGCAGAGCCCAGGGTTGGCTCCCAACGAGGGGAATCTTAAACGGTCGACAGCAATCACGAAATTGTCTACACGCATTTAATTATTATGGCCCGTTTTAAGTTTCAACATGATATGGCTGCTTCGCCCAGGGTTGGCTGCCGACGAGGGGACTCCTCAACGGTCTACAGCACAGACACGAAATTTTCTATACGCATTCAATTATGATATCCCGTTCTAAGTTCCACTATTATATGACTGCTGCACCCAGGGTTGCTTCGGGACAGACCATTTTAATAAAAGCTTGTTTTTAAAAATGTGTTTTTACTATTTATTACTTTTACAGACTCCCGTCCGTTAGGGTGGATTGTTCTTGTGTGAAGAAAAATAATATGTTTTTATCGAAACCTCCCTACGTCGAAAAGATGGTCTATGGTATGGAGATTATAAGAAAAATATATTTTACAAAACAATTTCAAAATTTGATACTGCCGCAATAGGGTTGAATTTTCGGAAAAAAACGGAAATGCCTTAATTTTTGTTAGATTATTTTAGACTAAAAATAATTGTTTTTCTGCAATATAAATATTATTAAATAGCTAAAATGATGATTGCTGAATAGTGAGTAGCGAATAATACAATGTACGTACATTGCAGCTCCTCCTCCCCGCCCAGTCGAATTAGTTCGCTAATCCTTTAGAGCAGTAATACTACTACAGACAGATATAGAGGCAATTACAGCTTTACCGTATCCGGTTTTATACTGATAGCCCTTCGAAAGACGGATGCGGTACGTCTGAAGTCTTCCCCGAGTGATTTGACCTGGTCACGTGGAAAAACCCGATCACCAGGCGGCAATAATATCTACTAACAAAGGTTTTCCTGCCACACTAAACTACAGAACGAATGCTCAATTTAGTCAAAGAAACATCTGCTGCTGTCTGCGGACAATATGGAGATGAGTTTATAATAATAAGCTGGAATCACGAAATTTCATGCCAGTTTTCGACGCCAAACGTGATTACAGTCCACTGTAATTTTGACGATTTTTAGGTTTTTTTGATTTAATTCTAAAATTAAGATGGCAAATATGTTTGAAGTTTTCAACCACATGTGTATATCCTCAAGTGGTTACGGGTGTATGTCCTCTTATATAAACATTATAAAGTACCAAATGCCTGTTTTCCTGTAACACAAATTACTTTGACGTTTTACCATGAAAATGCTCGAACACCTACAGTTCATCCCCCTTACGGCAGTACTTAACCAAAAACAAATCTTTTTTTATTATTTTTCCCTCGATCTGTATACTATAGCACAACTTTTCCGTATAGGGAGGTTTTGAAATTTTGAAGAAATGAAAAACGATTCACCCCGTGTGGCATAGTGGTTAAGTGGCCTGATTGTAAGGTACACTGTAAGGTAAGGTAAGGTTGCAAGGTAATAGAAATCGCAACCTTACTCGTACCTTACGGAATCGTTGGGATAAAATTAATGGAATTGCGTTCTGCGCCAGTGCAGAACTCTCACATTTCCTTTAAGACTTACACTGAAGGGAAAACGAAAAACCAAAATAAACGTACTATGGAATCAAGACTTATATTAAGTAAGTAACACCAGCAGATGTTTCTCTGACTAAATTGAGCATTCGTTCTGTAGTTTAAGTAATTTGTGTTACAGGAAAACAGGCATTTGGTACTTTATAATGTTTATATAAGAGGACATACACCTGTAACCACCTGAGGTCATACACATTTGGTTATAAATAAAAACTTCAAACACATTTGCCATCTATCTTTTAGAACTAAATAGCTCGCCAAGACGTGTGGCCGACGTGGCGGGTATCGGGCTAAATACCTCTAATCATGAACAGTACAACCTTACCACGGCTACCAGTCCCCAGCAGCCCCACTAGCCCGAGCCACGGCAGCGGTTACGGTAACGGTGGGGCAGGGGGTGCTAAGAATCTCTGGGTACGATCAGGCTGCCAAACCAAACTGACACTGGCAACGTATAATGTAAGAACTGAGAGATGAAGCAAGACTAGAGGAGATACAGAAAGAACTAGCACTTAAAAACTACGACATAGTCGAACTGAGCGAAACTAGGCGACAAGAAGAAGGGACCATAAGGCTCCAGTCGGGTGACCTGTTTTACTACAGAGGTGAGAAAAACTCGGCATATGGCGGTGTGGGATTTATAGTAATATGCAATCTTGCGAAGCACATAACCGAACTTAGCAGCATTTCATCTCGCATAGCCTATACTGTCATACAAATTAACAAAAAGTACTCCCTCAAAATCATCCAGGTGTATGCACCAACCAGCACACACAGTGACGAAGAAGTAGAGACGTTCTTCGAAGACATATCCAAAGCGATGAAAAAAGGACGCTCTCATTACGTTATAATTATGGGTGATTTCAACGCTAAGATTGGCACAAGACGAGAGGGGGTAGATACCAGTATAGGGCCTCATGGAATAGGCATTCGGAACCCACGTGGAGAAACGCTGCTAAACTATCTCGCACCAAACAACTTATTTGCGATGAATTCGCACTTCCAGAAGAAGCCCAAAAGAAAGTGGACATGGGTGAGCCCGGGCGGAAATGTGAAAAACGAGATAGATTTCATTATCTCCAACAACAAGCACATTTTCACTGATGTCACAGTGCTCAATCGATTCCAGACAGGCAGCGACCACAGACTTGTCCGAGAAACGATCGTGTTAAACACGAAACTGGAAAGGGCCAAACTTGTTCGAAAAAAGCTGAGCAAGCTGTATGTTCCAGATGGCATCAACGAAAGGTTTGAGAAATCCCTCGAAGAATCCCTGGAAAGAACAGCGATCGAACATTTCAAAGATGACCTCCAATCGAAATACAACCGTTTTACAAAGATCCTGAAGGATACAGCAAAAGAACAGTTCAAGCGAGTAACAAAACCATCATCTGGGTTTTCAGAAAGCGTGGCGAACATGATGAAGGAACGCCGTAAGTTCGCAGCCGATGACTTCAATAGCGATGCACACCGGGAGCTAAACAGAAAAATTCACAACACTCTCAAGCGTGAAATTCGTAAAAAGAATACTTAAAAAATCCAGGAGCTCATAGAGAAAAATCGGGGTCTAAAAGTGTTCCAGGGAAATAACGGAGGAAACGACTTAAACACCCTGAGAGTTAACAGCGGCAACCCGACAAGTAACATCTGTGAGATCAAGAAAATCACAGAGAAATTCTACAGTGATCTATACTCAACCACCACACAACAGCCTACTGCCCTTGATTTAAGCGACAGGCGTGCTCCTATCAAGCGACACTACACGGAAGATATTCCTGAAATTAGTACGTATGAAGTGAAGCAAGCACTGAAGCGCACCAAGAAGTTCAAGGCTCCGGGTGAGGACGGCATTACTGTGGAATTACTAAAAGCTGGAGGCAGAGCTATCGTAAAGGAGCTGAGTCTGCTGTTCAACGAGGTCTTGTTCACTGGTGAAGTACCCACGGATTGGACTAACAGCATCGTTGTGCTCTTCCATAAGAAAGGCGATAAGACGCTTCTAAAAAAATATCGTCCTATCTCATTTTTAAGTCAGGTGTACAAAGTATTCTCCAAAATCCTGACTACACGCTCGACACAAAGACTGGATGAATATCAATCCAGGGAACAGGCAGGATTTCGGAAGGGTTTTGGAACTATCAACCACATCTTCACACTTCGGCAGGTTATCCAAAAGTCCGAAGAATATAATAGGCCCCTTTATCTAGCCTTCGTCGATTATTAAAAAGCATTCGACTCCATAGAACACTGGGCAGTCACCGAATCGCTACATCGATGTCACATAGACTACCGATATATACAGATCCTGAAGAGCTTGTACAAAGCGGCAACAATGACCGTACAGCTGAAAGAGCTAACAGAACCTATGCCAATCCAAAGAGGAGTCCGACAAGGTGACGTTATATCCCCTAAGCTGTTCACCAACGCTATGGAGGATATATTCAAGACATTGGACTGGATTGGCAAGGGAATCAACGTTGACGGCGTCTATCTCAATCATCTGCGCTACGCGGATGATATAGTTATAATCGCTGAATGTGCCGAAGACCTACAACTCATGCTGGAGCAACTATATCACGCGTCCCTGCTAACGGACCTTGAGATGAACATGGACAAGACAAAGGTTATGGCGAAAGCCGATCTCACACTGAATCCCATTTCATTGAATGGACAACCACTGGAGCAGGTGCAGGAGTACACATACCTAGGACAGGTGATAAAGCTCGGGCGGGACTCGACGATGGCAGAGATAAAACGAAGAAAACAATTGGAATGGGCAGCCTTCGGGAAGCTGAGCTTCGTGCTGAAGTCCAGAATTCCCCAATCGCTCAAGACAAAGGTGTATAATCAGTGCGTGTTACCGGCTATGACATATGCATGTGAGACATGGACACTGACTGCTGGGATGATCCACAAGCTTAAGGTGGTGCAGCGTAACATGGAGCGAGTCATGCTCGGCATATCGTTGCGCAATCGAGTTCAAAATGAGCTCATCAGACAGCGCACGAAGGTGGTCGACGTGGGTCAAAGAGTGGCCAAGCTGAAGTGGGCTTGGGCCGGCCACGTGGCCCGACGACACGACGAACGGTGGAGCAAGCGCGTTTTGGAGTGGAGACCCCGGCTAGGCAGAAGAAGTGTGGGCAGACCACCGGCCCGATGGTCCGATGACATCAAGGAGACAGCTGGACCAGTCTGGATGAGGTAAAGGGACAACCGATTCGGGTGGAAAGTGATTGGAGAGGCGTATGCCCAACGGTGGGCGAATGCGCGCTGATGAAGAAGAAGAAGAAGAAGGAATCAAGACAGTAGAGTATATATAAACTTTTGAACTCGGGATTATTTTACATTTTATTGCCAGTGTAATGAATTATTACTGCGTGGAATTTTACGATAGTTTTTCAGATGTTCCGACAAGGTTTTTTTTACCGTTTTAACGGGGGACAACTCAAGGCGTTTTATACAATGACCGAATCCGTCACCTCAGGAAATTTTAAAGGCATTCGGTAGTTCTATCTTCCATAGAGTACCTAAACATAAAAGACTTTGGCGGTCAAAAGACAGTCCACCGACAAACCCGTAAGAATCTAACGCCTTACCGCGAGGCATTGGGAAGAGGAAACAACGGGCAGACCTCACTCCCTCATACAAGATTTGGCCGGATTTGTCCGTCCTCCAGTCTGGTCGCGGATTTAAAGTTGATTGCGCGGCCTCTACCTGATATTAGCGGTAATTTAGTTCGAATTTATCGCGTACCGTTACGTCCTTTACCCGTCATTTACACGGAATCGGGTTGCCAACGGGTAGATTCAAGGGTAGCTGACATAAGGTCAACAACAACCCCCCGGCGCTTATGAAACGTATAAGAGCATTTTGAACCCCCTCCCCCCTCTCTCCCGGTAAATTGCCGGAGTGGACAGTCGATTGGCTGACGCCGCACGATGCGCAAATCGCCCAGCAGCGCCCGATTTCTATAAAGTAAAACTTTATCTGGCCCTATCGCATATCACATGAAGGCTTAATTATTTACAACAAGTAATTTATCACAGGTAATTTTACATTGGGAAAATCGATGAAATTATTGGAATATTACCTTAGAAAAATTACCTCACAAAATAAGTCAACCATTAAATTGTTCGTTTTTTCGTTTTTAAAAGTTTTGTCTAGGAATTCGATCAAAATTTTGCTCGGCATTGTAGCTTTATCCCAAATGATAAATTTAAAACTCTTCCCGTGCGAAGTCGAAGAGGGAAGCCTGTAGTTACACGAAAGCATGATATCGGATATTTTCCGGTACTACAAAGGCTTTCGCGGAGGGTTTCTTTTGCGTCGTTTTTATGTCCCAAAAATGATGTCGTCTATTAAATGAGCCGTCGTAATATGAATTCTCGTTTGCAACCGAGCGACTCCCAAAAGGTTTCAATCAAGGATAACCTTTTCCAATATTATTATGCTTATACAGTATTTCTCGTTATATATAATGTCTCCGATGAGTAAAAGATAAAAATAATCTTATACAAGTATATTGAAAAGGGAATTTCGATTTTCTGGATAAAGTTGACCGGAAAAGCGACGTTTGAAGCGACCAGCTTCCATATTCTGCATTTTTAGTTATTTTCTGCTTATATCTTATATGTATATATTTATTTTATCTACCGAGATTCAATACCAATTATGGGCAAAATATGTATTTTTATAGAGCACTTCGATAATATAACCTAAACTTTCAATGTTTGGATATTTTAAATTTATCTTCAAATACTTGCTTCGAAGAAATTAGAAATACGATAAACAGCCTTCGGGTTTGATTGGTATTTCTTCGTCCGTTAGGTACGCAGGCTGTGGTAATGGTTACTACACCATAACAATGCTTTCTAGCCAGTATAATATTTTCTATAAAAGTTCATATGTATGTATGTATGTATGTTATATATCATCATATATCTTAAATACATTTACATAACTCATAATGTGGCTTCTCTATCCCTTTCCCCTTACTTAAACCTGCATTTTTTTCATAGCTCCTTGCGCTGTATCAAAAGATTTAGTTTAATTGTGAAAACTTTTAATTGACCTTAGATTCTTATAATATGTATAAAACGCTGTAAGTTTTCCGAAAAATAAAAATAAAATAAAATAAATAAATATCGAAACCTAGTTAATTAACATTTGATTCTGTTCGGGCACTTTTTCAGGGGGTGCCAATGTTAAATCTTTGCATCGGCTTGGAAAAAATCGTAGTTCCGGGGCTACTGACATTATAAATACGCAAGGAGACACATTTTTAATTTCGATGAGTACTTTTCTTTTTGCGTTTTTTTGTTCTATATCAGCGGGATCACTTGAACCACTGGGTCAAATAAACCACCCATATTATTATGCAAACTGTAGGTATACGTAATGGAAATTTTGGGGATGCCAGCCGAATTGGCGGATCAAGTTCGCAAATCCGCCGCGGCACCAGTTGCCAAGTCGCATTCATTGCGTGCGCACAAATGACATGTTTCATTTTTCGCGCTCAAAGTAAAAAAATCGATTCCGTCACATTTCTCTCCCGGTACGACACAATACCTTTCTGGTACGGATACAGAGTAAGTTTATTTTGACTACATAATAAATGTATTAAGCAATGACAATGTCAAGAATGTGTAATATTTGACATATTTAAGATAATATAAAATCCTAAAATAAAGCGGTTGTTTGGCATTATTAATAGGATAGAAAACGAATTTACTGCGTGAAGGATACAGGATACGGTGAGTGTTGTGTGCAAGACGGATTTTCGAAATTCGCGCGCTCCGAGCCCGGCCCCCCACCACCGTTATAACCTACGCAGTGTCGGCAGCGGTATGCAGCCTACCCGCGGAACAACGGAACAGCTCTTTCAGTCTACCCTGGACAACGGCGGCTGCAACGTCGCCGAAACGTCGGGTGCTACAAATTTCACCGGGTAAATTCCTTTTCTATCCTATTTATATTTAGGATAAATCGTGAAAACATCAAATAATTGGGTCAGTTGAGCCAAAACAGTAGGTCAGGTCAGTTGAGCCAAAACAAATGGGGTCACTTGATCATGGCCCAATTGACCCCGCCTTTTTTTTTAGCTTCTTTACATGTTCCTTTTATTTTTATTAAAATGAGGACTTACAAAAGGAAAACTGACAAGGCTAATATCTCACAAGATCACCTAAAAGAGGCTGCAGAAGATGTTATGAGACCGCTTCCTAAAGCAAAGTTCGCTTCGACGAAAATGCAAAAAAGAAGGAAAAGACGGTGAGAAAAACGATTTTGTCTTCTAGGAAATCATCTGATGATGAGTCTGATGACAAAGAATACTTATGCAAAGCCTTTTACAGACAGCTTACCAGGCAAAGAATGAATTTAATGCCACAATTGCCGACAATATACTCATACCAAATGCATTCCTGGGACTGGTCCATATTTTATATGCCAAAATTGTGACAGTGGTTGTTTTTTTATTATTATATAGTAAATGAATATCTTTAGTTTAATATAACATATTTTTAATTAAAGAAGTAAACAGCCCATATTAGTTTTATTCAATTATTTTAATGAAAGTATTGCACTGAAATTTTGTAGGTTCAACTGACCCCGTAGGGTAGCTTACTTGACCCCACATATGGGGTCAGATGAACCACGCAACCTTCGCCAGTAAAATAGTTATTTCATCCTCTTATGAATATATTTATTTAAGTTTTGTGAGATGATTATGTAGCCATGGAAGTAACCTGACTATGTTACATGGAGACATTTGTCTACCTTAAATAAAATAAAGTCTACACTGTATTGAACAAAATCCGGTTCAACTGACCCCGCTTTATCCTAGAAGTATTATTTGTTAAACTTATGCGAAAATCTTAAGTGCAATATTAATTATATTAATGTGACAATTGCTATACTGGCAAAATAAATAATGAAGCTTGGGATATAACCGATAGGACGTCCCTTTCCACTTGAAAAAAAATATTTATATATTTTTTATACATGAACTTTGGGAGGTTATTATATGGAACAATACACCATTGTTCGAAACAGCCACATTGTTTAGTAACGAAAATTAGTAAACGGAACAGTTACATTATTTATTCACCCGTATTTTGTACAGAATTACGATCAATGGAGATTACTACAGAAACGTAATATAAATACATGTATGTGTATGTAAATGTAAAATGTAAAAAAAAATGAAAAAAATGTAATTATGAAACGAATAAATAAATGACTCCTTGGGGGATTGGATGGGGATAGAAGCCTCTGATCTTTGGATATACTATTAAGCTCGGGCAGAAAAGACGATAGTCGTTATAACTGCTCGGGTGGTGGATGGATTGGCTTCTGTCTCCATCCACCTCATTGGAGTAAGAAAATGAAAAAAAAATGAAAAATCACTACAGAAAAATGCTGCAAGAATTGTTAAAATGGCATTTATGGTATTTTATTATGTTTTGTTATGGTATTATTTTGTTGTTTATTTTATTCTACTTTCACGCTGAAGGTTACGAAGGTTGGCTGATTTTAATTTTTAAGCAAGAAGTTGGCCGGCTGGACGCTGTGTCTTAAAGTCTGCAATAAATAATTTCTATCTATCTATATATCTTCGCATTATCGTCTATTAAGTATTATCGGTCCGATTGATTTATTATAAATAGCTTATCGTCGTATTTTATACCATAAATAATGTATGCAGTAAGTAGGACAGTCGCCTAGTCGCCGGGCCCACTTAAAATTCGTGTCAATCCTCCGAGAAGTAGACCCAATATAGTCGATAGAAGAGGGAAGGAGACTAACGAACCGAGGAGAATTAGTCACAGCCGACTATCGATTCGGCGATCGTCCCCCTTTGCTTGGGTCAGGGGTTCGGCGCGTTGCTAAACGCGAAATTTTGCAGATGCTAAACGCCAAATTCGATATAAATCTTTCTTTTTACTTTCCCGGCCCACCAACCGCCCAGCCCCCAGGTATCCTAAACGCGCAGATTTTTTGTTCGTTATAAAGGCTTTAACATTTAATGGGCCGAAATCTCATTGTGAAACTTCGGTTGATTTTTTTTTTACCCAGATGCCATATGCCTTTTCGTGGAACCCACCTTGTTGCCTATTGGCATCACCTTCTAGGTAGGAATTTATAGCATCACGCAGCTTATATACAAGCTATACTAATAACACATACATTCCGGAATACCTATATTAATCAAGTAATAACGCCTCAGACGGCGCGGTTCGTTTCTCGGCTAAGGGCCAACCGATGGAACTGAATCCAACCGGGTTCGTCCGCCGATCTAGATCGCTCATCGATTTTCTAATAACTATTTAATCTGAATATTATGACATGAATATTCAGATAAAATCAGTGGCTACTTGCCGGTAAAGTCTTGGGGTGATACAACCGCTTTTTATTGTTGTAGAACTAATCGCGGGTAATAATATACCTAATAAATTCAGCACGTCATGGTCGTAGCACTGACATAGCACTTACGTGACTTTTGTTACCATTGATCACGTTCTTGGGTGTTTGAAAGTAAGAACTCTCAATTAAGTATTCACAGAATGCAATAGCCTCGCCAAATTTCTCGGTCCCTCGCCAACATGCTCAGTTTACACGTATTGCATTTATTGAACACCAAATCACTGGAATTAAAAGGGATACGAATCCCAATCCCTTAAAGAATTTCTGTCCCCCTATTTTAACCGACTTCAAAAAAGGAGGAGGTTATCAATTCGGTTGTATCTTTTTTAAAATGTTTGTTAGCTCAGAATTCTGCCATTTATGAACCAATTTGAAAAATTCTTATTTAATTTGAAAGGATATATTTGCAGATTGGTCCCATTTTTAACACGCTTTTATTAGGTCGACCTGTATGTAACTATGTAATGGAATCTAAGGTAACTAATTTAACCATCTTCCAAGGATCGTAGCGTAAAATTGGCAGCTGTATGTAGTTCTGATGATAATACAATAATATGGTACTGTCGAACTGATCTCATGATGGAGTCAGAAGATATGAACTGGAACTTCATGATGAAACATCGTATCATAGCTGTGTTTGGACTTGTTAGAAAAGTCTTGGAATGAACTTTGACCACGATTAGGTTTCAAGGTCTGATGATGAAGCCGGAAGATAGGCACTGGCATTACATGCCGGAATATCGTATCATAGCCGTGTTTGGACTTGTTAGAAAGGTTACGTAATAGACTTTGAGCACGATCAGGTTTCAAGGTTATAACAAACCTTTTTTGATTTTTACGTGCAATTATAAAAGCGTGTTTCTAGTGTTTTTTTTAAACTATTAATTTAATTTTTCAAAATCTTGTTCTGATGATAGGATCCAAGAGAAATTGAGGGGACTCCTCAAATATTATCAATATAAAGTTTAACATTTACATGTTGTTTCAATTCCGATGACAATGATTTTTTTTTAATGGTAAGCATGACCTTATTCTACACCCTGGCTTGGCTCCCGACGAGGCGACTCCTCAACGGTCATCACCACAGACACAAAATTTTGTAAACGCATTTAAATATGATAACCCGTTCTAAGTTCCACTATGATACGGCTGCTGCACCTACTAAGGTTGGCTCGGGACAGAGCATTTTAATATAAACTTGTTTTTAAAAATGTGTTTTTACTATTAACTTACATATTACTTTTACAGACGCCCGTTCGTTAGGGTGGATCGTTCTTGTATTAAGAAAAATAATGTGTTTTTTATCGAAACCTTCCTACGTGGAAAAGATGGTCTATGGTATGGAGATTGTAAGAAAAATTTATGTTAAAGTTTCACCATGACATGGCTGCTACACCCAGGGTTGGCTCTCGATGAGGGGACTCCTCAACGGCCAACAGCACAGACACGTTTTTTTTTTAAAAGTTGGAGTTGTTTTTTTGCTGTTGAAATTTTTCATTATAATTTCAATGCACCGTCGCTTAACAAATGCAATACGTGTGATCTAGGCACGTGGGCGAAGGACCAAGAAATATATCGCGCCCTGTATTATCTATTACAACAAACTGAATAAAAATACCACCATAAACTGTCTTTGTTTCGTGTCGCGGTGGAATCCCTGGTATATATTATCGAAAAGCGAGCGCTTGAAATGGCTGTCACGATATAAGAGGAAACGGAATGGCTAAATTTGTTGTGCTATGCTATTGTACATACGTGGGGGGTGGGGGTGAAGGGAGTCATTTGCCTAATGCACACGAGGCAATCTCATGGTTCTGCTGTATTTGTCTCCACTCTCAAAATACACTGCTCTGCTAAGTGAAATTGTGAGTTTATTTATATAAATATTCGCGACATAATCTCGAAATAACGAGTACTGTATACTAGTGCGAGTGATAACCTGTTCCTAGTGTTACTAATTTCATTGCATATTGAAATATGAAATTCAATGCATAACATGCATTTTGTAGCATGTATCATGTAGCATGTATGTATTTCACTCTAGTATTTTAAAACGTGGTTGTTTCACCTCAAGGCTTTTCTGTCAAGTAGCCAATGACTGATTTCATCTGAATATTTAATTCATAATGTCGGTCGGTAATGACTAGCGGTCGGTAATGACTAGCGCGCCCACCAGAGGGCGCGATAGTAATACTTCAATTTCGAAATATTGCAGTTAGAGACTTGAAATTTACACAGATGGTACACAGATGCTTTGTTGGACAGAAATCACTTTGTCAACACATCTCGTATACGAGGGACGAAAAAAAATTAACGCCGTTTTTAAGAATATACATTACATTACATTTTCGTCGTGTCCAATTGACGGCTAAAGACCGCTCTTGGACGTGTCAAAATAATTGGGTTATGTAGTAAGTTTCGTTACTACTCTTTACTGAACATACATAGTTAGTCAAGAATTAACTACTAGATTGTCCAACTGTAAATATAAATAATCAAAATAGAAGTTTAATATTTGAAGTAGTTAGTGATTCGAAAGGATACGTAGTAAAATTATTTATCGTAATATTCAAATTGTCAGTAAAATGTTAAATAATCAAATTAAATCTACGTTATGCATTTTAAACTAAAAGTACAGATATAAGATCATATAAAATAAACAGACAATAAGGCTCTACTTTTTTAAGTAATTTAAATGGGCACAATATTTGAAAAATCATGGCCCTCAAATTCGGCCAAATTATAGAAAGGGTGGCCTATCAGCATCTCTTTAAGTTTTTTTTGAATTTTATGTCCTCCAGCTGTTTAAATTTTGTAGGGAGTAGATTATAGAATTTAATGCTAAGGTACAAGTAGCTTTTCTGTACTTTTGCCAGTCGTATTCGGGGTACGCATAAAAGGGAGCTACCGCGGGTATGATGCGAGTCTGCATTAATTGGTGTTTCAGTTAGGTGCTGTCTAGCATACATTAAACACTGGTATATGAACGCCGAATACATAGTCATTACCCTTGCCTTGGTGAAATATTCTTTGCATGAGGTCCTAGTCGTTACCTGATACATGCTGCGCAGTGCTCTCTTTTGCAAAAGAAAGATTCTTTTACTGGTTGCAGCATTTCCCCAAAATAGTAGTCCATAAGTCATTAATGAGTTAAAATACGCAAAAAGTATACTGATTGGCTGCCGCAAAACCACAAAGACTTCTGATTTTTTTAATAGAGTATATCGAGCTACATAGCTTACTAGCTTATAGCCATTTAATACCACGGAAATACTACAACAACATGCGTCGTGTTCATTTGAATAGTAGGTGTTTTTGCTTTAGGTATTATATAATATTCTTCTCCTTCCATGGGTTCCTCTGCCGCATTATCTAGAGTGATTTACTTTCAAAGAAAATAGACCAAGTACTCAGGATGCATAAAGTTTCGGGGGGGTAGGGGTAGCGTTGGGAAGGGGGTCGGTAGACACCGTATCACCGCTACGTAAGGGAGAGCAGCGCGCAAGCGACCTCGAACCTGTAACCAGTCGGAAGACCGGAGTACTCTGGTTGCAACTGGAAGTATAGGCCCTAGTGTCAGCCGGTTGAAAGGTTAAACAGGTTATCTCGCGGTAAAGCGTTGGCTTTTTACGGGCGAGCAGCGTAACTAGACAGTGGACTCTTTTCGTCCCAAGTCTTCTACGCTCACCTTTCGAGAGATAGAACAATCTAATATCATTAAAACTTCCTGAGGTGACGGTTTCCCCCGTTGTAGTTGACAGCTCTAGTTGCACGGAACCATAGGAACCATATCCCTGACTTAGTGTACAAAACAATAAATAAAATACAAACGGAGCTGCCATGGAATTCACGTGCCCACCATATAGTGTTATTACACTTCTGGGGGGTGATCAGTGGATTCCGGACTAACGACCTTATACTATTATTATAACTAAAATTATGTTTTTTTCAATAGTCAAAATAAAAATGTTTAGTTTGACTTGTCCAAGTTTGCCAACATCCCCCTATAATTTAATTTTGAAATGTTTAGAAAAGCATGGAATGGGTGAACGATTAAAAAGAAATACGATTAAAAAGAACGTGCAGTATAAACCTCCAATTACCCAGTTAAATCGCTGCAAAGTCAAAGTATTTGTCTGAGAAACTGAGTTCATAATTATGCTTTTGAAACGGGTATGGAAGGGGGGATTAAACGGTGGCAGGTGCAGTCTGCTTGCTCTCTTGAGAACTTTCGAGGGAGATTTAATTAAGAGGCGCTCCGGTTCTTTATTTCTATATTCCGTAACAAGCGGAGCGACCGACAAACGACCTCACAAAGACGTTAAAAATAAATAAAACGTCCCTTCTAATTGGGTTTTTGCATATGAAGCTGCCTTTTTATGAAAGAAATTTTAGAAGAAAAATTTGTTGTTAAAATATATGTTTAATTAATTGATTAATTGACCTGTAATTTCTACGGCTGCTGTCAAACCAACGAATGCCATTGGCAGGAATCAAATAATGCTTTTAAGTTTTTTTTGCAGAGGAGCAGCCCTCCCTCACCACCCGTTCCCTACCCCCCCCCCCCCCCCCACCCCCCCGCCGGGTCCCGCAAGAAACCCCTGAAAAAGTCCGCTTTGCGGCTTTTTACAAGAAAAAAATGGAAAATTAAAAAGATTTAAGGCTGATTTACATTGATCCAGTAGCTGGATCCAGCGTCACTGGGTTCTCTCGCTGGATCGGCATGGCCACTGGGCCGCGCCGTTTACACACGTCCAGTAGTAATCGCTGAATCACTGACGTGACCACAAGTTCGCGAAAATGAGTCTTTCGCTTGTGAAAAAGCGAAGCGAATTAAAGGCATTGTCAAAAAAAGTTTGCGCATTATTACTAGACGCGCTCACTGTGATGTTTGAAGAAGAATTAACGAAGAACAAGCGACTATGGGTGAGAAAATGGATTGATGACAGAAATATACATGGAGGATCTGCTTTACTCATGAATCAACTAAGGTTAGAAGACATCAAGGAGTACACAGTAGCTTTAAGGATGACTCCAGAAATTTTTGACGATCTGCTATCCTTGAACGCCTTGCCAGCTAAAATAAAGCTTGAACTAACATTGACTTATTTAGCCACAGGAAATTCTTTTCGGAGCTTGAGTCACTTTTATCGTGTGTCCAAATCGTCTATTTCTAATATGATTTCAGAAGTATGCCTGGCAATTTATGAAAAACTGAAAGACTGTATTAAAGTAAGTAACTTTTAATTTTTTTTAACAAATCACAATTTTTACTTAAACAGTAGGTAGGTGGGAATAAGGAACATTGAAATGGTTAACAGTAACTCAACATTAAATACTAATATAAAACTTAATGTAAAATAACTAAGCACTATTAAAAGCGTCATTAATGATGTTTCTGGCATCAGTATTACTATCATAATCTATCTGTTCGGTTTCCGATGGTGACAGATAGTTGTTATTATAAAGACCTAAATAACTACTTGCAGTAGAAGTATTAGAACGAGCCGGACTACTTTGTGGTGGTTGTATGAATTGTACAAATTCCGACGACGAAAACTGAGTATTAGGAAATGATGCTGTATCGAAATTTGTATTTCTCGAACGTATATCAGTGAGTCTACATCTTGTTAAAACATTTTGTATTTCGCCTCGAGCAATTATTGCTTGTTCTTCTGATAGTTTTTTTATCTGTGATGCCACAGACATGCCAAAAATGTCAAAATCGTCTTCTACTTTTTCATTTAAACTATTGTTCACTTTTTTCATAGTTTATTTTCCGGCGGCGGCGGTGGTTCATTTTCTTCAGAAGGCTCAGCTTCCAAAATTGGTTGAGTCGGCTCTGCGTTCGACGGCTGATCATTATTAGTATCTTCATTAGTGTAGGTATTCTGTGAAGAAGATAAATGATACCTACTTAATAAAGTTTTATTTTTCAGGTGCCCAGCACAGAAGAATGGAAAATAATTGAAGCGGGATTCAGAACAAAATGGAATTTCCCTTCATGTTATGGTGCAATCGATGGGAAACACATTGAAATAAAAGCTCCAATGAATTGCGGTAGTGAGTTTTTTAATTACAAGAAGACAAACAGTATAGTATTATTGGCGATTGCTGATGATAACTACTGTTTTTCATACATTGATGTGGGTGCAAATGGTAGTGCATCAGATGGCGGTGTCTTCAAGAATTGTTCAATTTACCAAGCCTTAGAAAATGGGTCGCTACTACCCGAAAACGGAGTCATTGTTGGTGATGCAGCGTTTCCGTTAAAGACATATCTTATGAAGCCCTATCCAGGAGATAATCTGAGTGTTGATGAGAAAGTATTTAATTTGAGACTGTCACGAGCAAGGAGGATTCTTGAAAATGCTTTTGGCATCTTAGTAAGCAGATTTCGTGTGTTTGAAAAGCCAATCCCCACGAAATTAAATACAGTAGACGCTATCGTATGTGCAGCATGTACACTTCATAATTGGCTACGAAGAAAATCACCCACCTATATTACAGCAACTTGTGTCAATAGAGAGGACCACGAAGGGAATATTATACCTGGTACATGGAGATCAGGAATAATTGACTTAAATTCCATTTCAAATCAAGGTCGCAATCATTCTGCCAATGTTGCTAGAGTAAAAAGAGATGGTTACAAGAGTTACTTCATGAATGATGGAAGTTTGTCATGGCAGTTAGATAGAATACATTAATAGTGTTATTATTAAGAGCCAACGAGCATACGTCAGTCGCGGTCAGAAAATGTTTAGAAACTAAAGTTTCCTAAAATTGCAAGCACACATTTGTAATAAATCCACCTTACACGGTCAATATTATTGAGTAAATATCCGATATCGATCAATATATTAAACGTGTAAGAAGTATATTTAAACAATAATATTTTATATTGCATATTGGAATATATTGCGTCAATAATATTGACCGTGTAAGGTGGCCTTAAGTCGCTGTATAAACATTTTCTGACCACGACTTACAGTCAACAGAGCGCATCAAGCGTAACATGTTGAGAGCGCCCTTATGAGCGCCCTTATGCCGTACGAAATAAAAGGGATTTCCGTAGTGGAATTGTTACGCTTGATGCGCTGTCTTTTGTATCTATGATTATAATAATATAATCAAAATAATAATATTAAAATAAAAAATAATTATAGAGGGTATTTATTTATGTTCATGATTATATTAATATTAATAATTGCCCGTTATCATAAGACAAATATATTATTAATAATTATAAAAATAAAAATACTTACCGTCGTTTTTCGTTTCATTGTAACAATCTTAATGAATTCGTGGAGTTCCGTGAACCATTTCATTTTTGGTACATACACATTTCCTCCGGCTCCAGATCTTGAAGATTTTTCGATTTTATCACACTCTAAGTAATAAGTACTTCTCAATGATTTTATTTTACTTTTAACGTCGTCTATGGTTAGACCCTCAACATTCATTCCTACGCAAATGTTCTGCAATGCTGTAGACCGCATATTTTTGTCGCGGTAAACTTGGGATTTTATGTTCCAGAGGCATTCTTCTTGTCTATATAACTGGACAAACTTTATAAGCTCTTCATCAGACCACTTTTTCGATGTCATTTTCGAAACGTCAAACAAAACGCGTGGTCACTCTATGAGTAGACGCTGGCAACTGGCACGTAGCGTTTATACGAATCCAGCGCCACTGGCACGGGCTGCGCGGTGTGCGGGGGGCGGTCACTGGATCGAAAAATAGACGGTCGGTCTATTCCGATCCAGCGCTGGATACTGGACGATGGACTGGATAGAAAAGTGTTTACATTGATACAGTGACGATCCAGCGAGGAAACCCAGTGACGCTGGATCCAGCTACTGGATCAATGTAAATCAGCCTTATAGAGAAGGCTGGACCGCTAGAAAAAGCAATAGAACCAAGCGGTAACAACTTGAAATCGCTGTTAACCCTAGAAAGATAATCTACGTCAAAATGACTCCCGCGCCGACGAAATTTTGCTGTAACTTTTTAAATTGTGTGAATCCGGTGATGTGCATTCCGGACATCTCAGTCCGCGCCGGGAACTAGCGAAGGGCGCACGTATCAAACTGGTAAGTTCCCGCCATTTCGATATTTTACAGCCATAGGAGTCAAAATGACGTATGATTATATTTTACGTGACTTTTACGATTTTTGATATAGCGTATAAGTTCGTTTTTTTTTGTTGGATCGGTTTGTTTTTGCTGTTTTTGACATTTGTTTTTGTTTTATAGAGAGCTTGAACGTACATTCAGTAAAATGACGACAAGAAATTTAGACGAGGAAGGCATTCTGGCTGCACTTTTAGATAATGAGGAGGAGGCCATATCCGCTGATACAGACAGTGAAGTCGAAGATCACGTAAGTGAGGATGAAGTCCAGAGCGATTATGAGGAGAGATGTGAAGATGCTTCTGTCAATGAAACAACCGGCAAACCAGAAATGATTATGTTCTATAATCAAACCAAAGGCGGGGTGGACACGCTAGACCAAATGTGTTCCATAATTTCATGTAGTAGAAAGACAAATAGATAGCCCACGGCCGTTTTCTATGGGATGATAAATATTGCCTGCATAAATGCTTATATTATATACTCCCACAACGTTGCCAGTAAAGGCTCTGAATCGCAATAAATTTATGAAAAACCTAAGTAATGCTCTTACATCGCCCTATATGACGAAGCGATTGGATATACCAACTTTGAAAAGGTATTTACGGGACAGTATCGCGTCTATCGTGCCAAAAAACCCTCAAGATCAAGAAGAAGAGCGTCCCGAGGTACCAGCAGCCAAGAAACGAGCCTATTGTAAATATTGCCCTTCCAAAATAAAGAGGAAGGCGAATGCCTCGTGCACAAAATGCAAAGCAATAATTTGCCGAGAGCATAACGTTGACATGTGCCAAAAATGTTTTCAGTGATGTTTCAATAGTTATTATCTAGTTTAAGGACAATATTATCTGATGTTACTTGAATTATAACATAAAAAGGCTGATTAATGTAATAGGTAAAAAAAACTATACTGAAGAAAATAATGTTCCTATTTTTTGTTAATTTTTCAGAAGTTTGAGTTTTGTTGTAATTTTCTTAATAAAAAGTAAACGTAATTTCGTAAATATCGGATGTTTTATTTAAAAATACACGATACAACACATATCTTTTTAATTTATTAAAATGTATAAAAAATTATTGATTTTACAGCTAATTAAACCTATGGAGTCAATTTGACGTATGATTATCTTTAACGTACAACTAAATATGATTATCTTTTAGGGTTAAAGGCGAGGCGACTGAAATGCTTAAAAACTAAGCTAAAATCAGCGACACACGAGGAACAATACATGATTCAAAGACTGGCAAGCAACATTTTCATATTAACATCTAAGAACAATTTAAGTGTTAGAGAAGAGAACAATTTAAGAGAAAAAAATATATACCAATCATAATGTTAAATGTATACTATTTATTTAATTTCATAAACAAATTAACATTACAGTTAATACCAATCCATCAAGATGTACTCATTTAATTATTGTAAGTACATCCACTACATTTATCAAATAAGCAATAGGTACATATACAAGTGCAGGTATAAGAACCCCCCCCCCCCCCCCCCCCCCACCCCTACGCCGCCGCGTCAAACCCCTAAACCACCCACTCACAATCCCTCTCTTCCCCTTAACCCCCCTTGCCAGCGCCGCCCCTCTCCCGAAACTTTATGCATCCTGAGTACTTGGTCAATCTTCTTCGAAAGTAAAGCACTCTAGATAAGGCGGCATAGAAATCCACGAAAGAAGATGAATATTTTCGTCTGAAACGAAAAAAAAATGCGCAATACCTTCGCAAAAATACCTACCATTCAAATGAAAACGTTGCATGTTGTTGTACTATTTTCGTGGTAATAAAATGGTATTTTTCCGAAAATGATTTACTATTCTCTTAAAACCGGCGGTATTTTTTTTGCGTCCCTCGTATACGAGATATTCCAACAAAAATTTCTCAAAATGTCGGTCCAATAAAGCATTTCTGTACCATCTGTGTAAATTTCAAGTCTATAACTAAAATATTTTGAAATTGAAGTATGACTAGCGCGCCCTCTGGCGAGCCTACATTGCAACTACAATTTGTTCAACTCTTGCAATCAACAAATGACGCCTGGATGTCAATTTTTAGCTCAATCTGATGAATTTGGTTGGGGGGAGGGTGTTAAGGGGGGAGGGGATTTAGAGGATGTGTTGTGGGAGGGGGTTAGTGAGGGGAGTTGGTTAGTGGTGATCGGAAGGGGGAGGGGTTGAGGGGGGGGGTTGTGGTTGGAAAACATCACCATCCCCCCATCAACCCCCAACCCTCCACTAACCCCCCTCTTAACCCCCCCACCTCCCCTATTTCCTCAACCCCCCAAATCCGCCCTTAACCCTCCTTTAACTCCCCTCCCAACCCCTGCCCGAATCCCCTCACCCCCCCTCCCAACCCCATGAAAAAATAAGGGCTCGCTGTAAAAATATCCAGGGTCTGACGCTGTCGAACATAGCGCATTTATGTGCCGTAAGGTATGCGTAATCAAACTCCACCGACTTAGGTTGGTTCGCGAGGACGGCTCCGCAAATAGGGTATGTGGCCGAGCTCGTTTATAATTATCCAGAACAAAAAGACAAGCCTTCGCTATAATGCTCGAATTATCCACTCTGGCTCGGATCAACTTAAAAACGTAGGCAATAGAAAGCATTTCTCTGCGCAATTTAAGAGATTTATAACCCACCGTGCTGGGTATAATTAATAGTAATAAGGAAGGGAATAAACTAGTAAGTAATGAGGAAGGATAGTATCCGTATTGTTTAAAATATATGAAACGTAAGAAATATTTTTGGATTTTTTCCAACATAGTGATATAAAAATCCTCATGCGGATTCCATATAACTGACACACGGCACTTATACTGACACACGGCAACGAGATTCGTCGAATTTCCTGAAATCCAGCCACACGGAGTGTCTCACCTACCCAAAGACATAGCAAAGTATTGACTGGTGGCAGGCGTGACTGCCCATCGCCTATAGCAAAATGAATTGATTATAGCCTAATCGAACTGCTCGTACTGATGAAGGTGTGGCGCGTTTGTAGTCGGTTCTAGGCTAGTTCGTATAGTTGGCAATTCAGGTCTAGGTCTATTGACCGGGTGATCGACTTCGTCGACTTCAGCGTGCGTGAACAGTCACATCAATATATAAATAAATAAATAAAATCAATTTCAACGCACTGATTCAGATCGTATTGGTGGACGTAGTATATGGAAGGGATGTGTCGCAAGGCTTTGACAAAAGCAAATGGGTCTGAGCCAAGCACACACATGAGAAGGTCAAGAAATGAGCGGTTGTGAGTCTCCATGGCCCTCCTTGCAGTTAGAGGCATGTGCTCAAGAAGAAATCAGCTAGTGTGTTCCTGTTGTGGTAAGATGAAGATGAAGTAGAATGGGTCTCGGCTCTAACCACACACAAGAAAACAAGTCAAATGGCGGTTGTGAGTGGCCATACCCCCGTCGCAGCCAGAGGCATATGGTCACGAAGAATACAGCTGGTGTGATCCTGTCGCGTAAGGATGATGATGGATCAATTCATGGCTTTCAAAAGTGCA
This sequence comes from Micropterix aruncella, assembly GCA_944548615.1. NCBI lineage: Eukaryota > Metazoa > Arthropoda > Insecta > Lepidoptera > Micropterigidae > Micropterix > Micropterix aruncella. The sequence continues at coordinate 6,525,009 of OX155961.1, read as the reverse complement.
ATGGGTATCGCCGACCACACATATGGTGACGAAAAGGCAAGTGACGCTTGTGAGCCACCATGACCCTATTCGCAGCCTGAGGCGTGTTCTCAAGAAGAAGAGAGTTAGTGTGATCCTGTTATGGAAGGATGACTATGAACTCGGTGCAAGGCTTTGACAAGTACAATGGTTCTCGGCCGACCACACACGTGCGGGCGACAAGGTAAGTGACGGTTGTGAGGTGCCACGGCCCTAGTCGCAGCCAAAGGCATGTGCTCACGAAAAAGAGAGCTAGTATGATACTGCGGTGGAAGGATGCAGATGGACTTAGTGCAAGGCGTTGACAAGTACAATGGTTCTTGGCCAACTACACACATGGGGACATCAAGGCGAATGGCGGTTATGAGTCACCACAGCCCTTTTAGCAGTCATAGGCATGTGCCCACGAAAAAGCTAACAAAAGTTATCAACAGTTGTTTAACTGTCTTATAACTGTTTTGTCATTAGACTGCTCAAACATACCGATATCGCTTCCCCTTCTCACCGAGTGAGCAATAACTGATTTGTAGATTCTAACTTTTAATAAATGTCAAGCTAGACCAGGTATTCGAGTCCCAAATATTACCTCATCGGGGTCCATTTACTGGCATATCAACTTACAAACACATGCTTTAAATTGGATGACTCTAATTTACTTGAAGTAGGATTTTTTTTTAAATACAAGGTTTAAGTGGGTTTGAATAGGTTAGGTTAGATTAGGATCTGATAGTAGGTATACACATTACATAATGAATAGGATATAAACGAATTTACCGCGTGAAATTTGTAGCACCCGACGTTTCGGTGACGTTGCAGCCGCCGTTGTCCAGGGTAGACTGAAAGAGCTGTCAATCCGTTATTTTGCGGGTAGGCCGCATACCGTTGCCGCCACTGCGTAGGTAATAACGGTGGTGGGGGGGCGGGCTCGAGGTTATAACGGTGGTGGGAGTCTTCGATTTTATATATACACATTACCTAGTTGATATACACTTTAAAAAATATACACATTATAATACGGTATACATTAAAACATGAAGACACCCATTTCCATAAAATTAACAATAAGTAGATAAGCATGTTCTTCCAAAGATACTAAAAGGACGATGTTTGGAAAGCCTTACTCGCGTGTAAGCATTTCAGTGCACGGACTAGTCTAGAACTTAACCTAACTTAACCTACTCTATCTAACTAACCGTACCCTTTTCCACACTGCAGTTACGAGTTAGTGCTGCAATGTTTGTATTTTGTAGAGGTGGAGTCCATTTTTTAATATTTGACGAATACTTCAGTCCGATGCTTTCCAGTCTTTTGCCAATTTTCTTGTGCTCATTTGTGCAATTTCATCCCGAATTCCTGGGAACGTGCTATTCGTTGCGGGGTACCATTATAATGTTTTGTAATGCTACCACTAACACTGTAACAGTTGATAGTACGATTCGGAAACATTTTGGGAACATTGATATGCTGCAGTTGGCGAACGTAGCAGAAACCAAATTTCCCCGTAAATATAAAGAAATCACACTGTTATATTTAAACTCCATTGTCGGCCCTACCAACATTTTTCGGCCCACCAACCCACGAGGGGGGGTAAATATTGTGAACGCGCAAAAAACTTTTTTGGATTTGGAGACGGAAATATCCATTTTGAGCCCCCTTGAGATGATTAAGACCATTTCCATATGGGTCTTTCTGTCTATCTGTCTTGGAGCTAATGGACCCTGTTTAAGTTGCCCACGAAGCGTTCAGGGTCGGTCATACTAAAGGGTAAACACCCATCCGGCGGCCTCCACGCAGAAAGGAGAGCCAGGGTATGACGCTAGCCTGCAGGCCAGTCTTCCCTAGGAGTCAACCAACGGGCGCTCCTGGACGGTTTGCGCACCGTGTGGCGTCAGCCAATCAATTGTACTCTCCGACTAACATCCAGGGAAGCGTGGGAACAGTTATGTTTCCTATAAAGCAGGGGTGGTTGTTAACCTTATGGTAACTGCTCTTAAAACGAACATTTGGCCACCCGACATAACCATGTTTTTAAATATCAGAGTGAAATACATACATGTTACATGATACATGGTAAAAAATAAATAATACAAAATACATGTTATGCAATGAAATTAGTAACACTAGGAACAGTTTATCACTCGCACTAGTATACAGTACTCGGGATTATGTGGCGACTATTTATTTAAATAAACCCACAATATCACTTAGCAGAGCAATGTATTGTGATAGTCGAGACAAATACAGCAGGACGACGAGATTGCCTCGTGTGCATTAGGCAAATGACCCCGCCCCCTCCACCTCCCCACCCCCACGTATGTACAATGGCATAGCACAACAAATTCAGCCGTTCCATTTCCTCTAATATCGTGAAAGCCATTTCAAGCGCTCGCTTTCCGATAATATATACAAGGGATTCCACCTCGGAACGAAACAAAGACAATGTTTCGTGGTATTTTTCTTCAGTTTATTATAACAGGTAATACTGAAGGCGCCAAATTTCTTCGTCTCTCGCCCACATGCTCAGATGATACGTATTTCGTTTATTTATTAAACACCGATGTATTGAATCCGAAATTACAGAAAGGTATAGAAATTCATTATTTCATTATTCATTATTCATTATTGGGATTCATATCCCTTTTTAGTTTCAGTGCTTTAGTGTTAAAAAAATGCAATACGTGTGATCTGAGTATATTGGCGAGGGACCGAGAAATTTGGCGCGACTCTCAATTGAGACTTCTTACTTCAACAGAACACCCAATAACATTATCAATAGTGACAAAATGTCAGTGCTACGGTCATGACGTGCTGAATTTATTAGGTAATTACCCACGATATATCAGTTCTACAAACATAAAAAATCGATTGTATCACCCCAAGACTTTCCCGGCAAGTAGCTACAGCTGTTATATAAATATTAATTTCATAATATTCAAATAAAAAAGTTATTTATTTATTTATTTATAACGTACAAGAACAAAAAAATACAAGGACATGCATACTGTTGTACATGAGGAATAATTAAGAACAAACATTATTATAGCGAAAAACATAGCTCTATGCATATAAATATGCTAGCATATCCGAATGAGGCGAAATCGCACAACCAACTAGACCTAGAAGGTCTGTCTCTGGCTGTGCTGTGTTATACCAACTGTATTTTTGTAACTCGCGAACTGACGAAGGTGATCAATTTTAAATATTTCTAAATCTAACAAATGTGTTGTTTACACAAATTAAAGTAAAATTTAAAGTAGAAAAAAATAAATATATATATATATGCAATAAAGGGCTAAAAATAAAGTAAACTTTACATTATATACAATAAATTTAAGTGGAAAATAAGTAATAATATATACAAATATATGAATAAACACTACATTCTAATATATATGTTTAAGAAAATTCTAATATAAATGTTTATTATAACATCGTTGAGCGCCCTCTCTCGGTCGGCGGATGAACTCGGTTGGGTTCCGTTCCATCTGTTGGCCCTTAGTCGAGAAATAAACGAGTTTCATTATTTGATTAATATATATGGCGGAATTTATATATTATTATTGTAACTACCAACCGAAAATTTTACAATGAGATTTCGGCCCAATAAGGCATTTGTGTACCGAATTTTAAATATCTAAGTCCAATACTTCGGGACTGGAATATGACTATATTGCCCCTGGTGGACCGATTTCAACCACAATCTTATCAACTTTTTCCATGAGCAAATTACGCCTGCATGCCAAATTTCAGCTCACTCGGATTAAGCGTTTAGGCGCTATCGTCTAGACAGACAGACAGACACACAGACATACTTTAAGGCCGGCCGAGTCGGTATTCGGAATTCGATTTTCGAATTGGGAATACCGACTCGGAATTCCGTGAAGCAACCGTAGACGTTCGTTTTTTTCATTTGCATTTTTTACTGCCAGTATGTAGAGGGACTCGTCGCGGCAATATAGATGACCACGAATTAATCGCTATTGAATATTTGCTGTCAATTAACAAGGCATAAGAGGAATTGTCGTTATTTGGTGCATCCATTGAAAACTTCGAGAATAAATGAGTGTGCATGATATCTCAAGAGGGAAAAAAATACGAGCACCCCCAGAAGCATTCTTCGATTTTTACAGAATGCCAATTAAATCCTTTAATGAGCTTCATAATGGCCTACGCAAGAAATTACGTAAGCTCGGTACTATGCACTTGTCTAGACTTAGCCAGGCTCAAGTCCGCTAGGCACGGCGTGGCGCGATTCTGAATCGGAATTTCGTCTGTTTGCGGCGGCGCACACAAAATGTATGTGAGCGCTGCGTTCGGTATGATGTCATTCGTTTTTTTTCGTTCGGAATTGCGAACGAACGGGCTGGATTCCGAAACGAACGTCAGGAATTATTTCCGAATGGAAAATAAAAAAACGTGTGCGCCATATTATAAATTACATAAATCAAACAAAAAATACATTGGGTTCTTTACTAAAATACCTAGCCTAACTTACATATTGGCTGGATTTTTTGCCATAAACTAATTTTCCAATTTCGCTTACGGGATAAAATGAAAGTACTCACTCGGTACCATGGAGTGTTATCATTATGTATAGAGTTATTTTAAATATTAATTGTTGATATTGATATTGGTTATAAATTAGATATTTTATAACTATTTTACCTATATACCATGTATATAAATAATATAAAAAACTAAATCGTTTAAATAAACCGAAGTAAATATTTTATTTTACTAAAAAATATTAATTATTGAATAAAATATTGTGCAATTTCAAAATTCTTTTTTCAGCCACGTACTTGTGTATAATGAAATGGTATACTTTTAATAATTTCATTAGGTATATATGGTAAAGTATTATGAAAGGAGCCATCCTTCACTAGACTCCAATTTCTCGTGAGCGAAGGGTGGTTCTCATCAATAGGTTTTCTCCGTATTGAAAGTCGTTGTTGTTGAAGTTGAAGTGTTTATTCAGAAGGTATGTGATCGGTTGCTGTTTGATATTTCGCCGGTGTGTAGGTAGTGTGGGCTCGAGGTGATGTCGTGTTTGTGTAGCCGAAGTGTGAAGCGTCGCGGATAATTTATGACTGATCGATGTATGAGCGCGCGATGACCGTCTACTAGAGGACGATCGGAGAGCGAGGTATAAACGCGATGACTACTGTGTAGAGGATGATGATGATGTGTAGCCACGGTAACTGTCCACTAGGGGAATGATAAAATATGTGTCGAATGTACTGCTTTTTATATGGTATGTAATGATGCAATATCCACCGGTGGGGGAGAATAACTGTGTCAATTCGTATCGATCAGAAGAAATGACATTAGTCATCAGTTGACTGTGCATAAAATGCCGAATTTAGTTGGAATTCAATTGCAGTTGACTCGTGTATATTTGAGCGTATTTGCGGTTTCGATTCTGTAGAAATTACTTCTTTTGTTGTGGGTATTTTGGACGAAGTGACTCCAACAGTATTACAACATTCCTTTTAGCGAAGTATATACACTCATAATTAAATCGATATACGGTGTTTCTCTAATTTTTCGACATCTTTTGGCGATGAAAATCGTGTATCGCGTAATTGGTCCAAAATTTTGGGAACAAGAATAAATTACACAGTTTTCCTGAAAAAGCGACGATCATCCCCTTCGCAGAACTGTGCACGCGAGCCACTCTGTTTGGGTTCAACTCATCGTGAAAACCTAAATGGTCGATTGCTGCTTTGTTTTGGGGTCGTAGCTGTAAATCCACGCGTAATCACCCGTTGCTGTGTTCCACAACAAATTTGATGCCCTTTCGTTGAATCTGGTAAACATGGCATTGCACCAAGTGGTTCGTCCCGTTTTAGGAGCCTCATAATATGATCACAATTGAATGAGTTAATATTAAAAACACATTTTTAAAAACAAGCTTTTATTAGAATTTTTTATTTCGAGCCAACAATGGGTTCAGCAGCCATGAATAAATCATAATTTAATGCGTATAAAAAAATCGTTTCTGTGCTGTTAACCGTTGAGCAGTCCCCTCGTTGGAAGCCAACCCTGGGTGCAGCAGCCATGTCACGAAGAAACTTAGTACAGGCTATCATAATTGGACGCGTATACAAAAATTCATATTTGTGCTATTGACCGTTGAGGTGTCCCCTCGTCGGGAGCCAACCCTGGTTGCAGCAGCCCTGTCGCGGTAGATTTTAGAACGGGCTATCATAATTGAATGCGTATACAAAATTTCGCTTCTGTGCTGTTGACCGTTGAGGAGTCCTCTTGTCAGGAGCCAACCCTGGGTGCAGCAGCAATGTCATGGTGAAATTTAGAACGGGCTATCATAATTGAATGCGTATACAAAATTTCGGTTCTGTGCTGTTGACCGTTGAGGAGTACCCTCGTCGGGAGCCAACCCTGGGTGCAGCAGCAATGTCATGGTGAAATTTAGAACGGGCTATAATTATTAAATGCATATACAATATTGTTTGTCTGTGCTGTAGACCGTGGAAGAGTACCGTCGTCGGGAGCCGATCCTGGTTGTATAATCAGGTCATGCTCACCTCAGAAATTCATTGTCATCGGAACTGAACCAACGTGTTCAATTTCATATTTATAGGATAAGAGGAAGTGGTTCTAATTTAGCTCACAAAATTTGACCTAAACAAGCATGCATACTAACTAACATATATTGCAAGGTAAATAAAAGCTTGAAATAAAATAGATGTCCACAAATGTCGGGCCTGTCTCTCTCCTTGGAAACGAGATACTCTGCTTATACTTTTATTACCAACACCGTAAATTTTAATAAAGCAGAAAGTACTGATGAATAGATTCGAGCAAATTTGAATAATTGATTCAATATCCTGACTGTAAGTCGTGCAGTATTGAATCCAACTCTGATTGCAGTAGCTGAAACTCGCCGAAATTTAAATCGCATTTGTCGTGCAGCTATTTCGTACGTGACGTCACGCGAGCTCCGCTGAAAATACTCGTAATCACAGGTAATTATCATGCAGTCAGTGCAGTTCACTGATGACGATATAAATTTAAGCGGAAAATTGTTATATCAAAGGCTATTCTACCATTTCGGTTTCATCATGTTTTGATTATTGTACTTGAAGTGAAATCACACTAAACATCACATCGTATAATCACAATAAAATGTCGTACGAATAATTACAAAATGCCTAAAGATTCATGTAACTTAAGTTTTATTTGTAAAATCATTATCAAATCAACCTTCGTGACCGAAGAAAGGCGTTTTGTATGGGTAACATTTTTTTTTGCAAATAAACAACATAAAAGGATCCA